>JAOTRQ010064800.1:0-13103 GCA_028565875.1 Hoplisoma paleatum
GCTAGTGGGGCGGCTTGCAGTGCCTGGTAGAAAATTTCCCGTTTTTTTAAATCCAAAACTTGACAGGTATGATATCGTACAGTATCTGTATTGAGTACAGAGAAAACAGATTTCTGCCTAATTGTAGTATCAGCATTATTCCACAGGAGGGAGCTACAGCGCATGGAAGAATTGTAAGCGTATGTTCACAAAGCTTGGCACACTAGTAGATAAAGTCATGGTCTTAAATAGACTAAAATTGATATTTGGATTGTTGATACAGCTTTTAACAGTTAAGCGAAGGCTAAAGAGTTCAGCATCAATCTACAGTTTTCTGATGATTTGATTGGTCGAAGTTTCTGTAGTGAGGTGACTAAATTACCACTGACTATAGAGAAAGCTCAAATTCAGGGGTAGACAACCGACAGCATCTGTGCCACAACAGGCACGCTAAGCACCCTCGCCTAACACATGCTGTTTAGGACTTTTTATATATTCCATGGCACCCTGGGTAGTTCATCTACAATCATTTCTTCATTATACATTTTGCAGACTCCAGCTCAAGATCATCTACTTGAAAAAAGAAGAAAGAAGTTGTTGCTAATTAATACTTAATTAGAACTCTACAGTACACACTTATTTAATACTTAGAACTCTACAGTACACACATAAACACTAATCTACACAATGAGTCATTAAAATGTTTGTGTCTACACAGAATTGTAAACAAATCCGAGAATTGCCGGACTAAGCAGATTCGCACTAATGCTGCTGGTGAAATAGGCTAATGTTTTGATCACTTTTCTAACTTTTAAAAAGAAAACCAAATAAACAAGAAAAAAATACTGCAATCTGGCAACCCTTTTCACTACAGCAGTACTCTATGTGGATGGATAGCCAGGAGGATGGAGAGGGACCAAAGATTAAGTGATAGACCAGAAAGAAGGAACAAAAGAAATGTAATTGTTAAACTGTTTAACTGAACCGTATAACACTTTTCATAGTCTTTCATCTAACTGCAACAATCTTAGTAATCACGTTAATATTCTAACAGTATTTGATGAATGATGATAACATATCTGCAGTGCGTTTTGGAGTTAGGAGCAATTTTGAGCAAGAACAATGCTGCTGGCCTCAAGAGCAAATACGTTACATTTTGAGTATCTTTTATGTATGTGAACAACTTAATACAAAAATAAATAACACTTTTCTTTATAAGATTATTTTTAAAAAGTTTCCAGCTGAAAAAATATGTACAATAATGATAAATTATAGTGAAACGCTGTAGTACTTTATATTTAAGTGGAAGGAAGGTTGGTAGAAGTTCTGACTGACTCGTAGCAACATGTGACATAAAACATAAATCAAATCAAAGTTTATTCAGCACATACATAGTTATACACAGTACAACCGGCAATGAAATGCTTTATAATTACTCCATCCGAACACTCAAAATTACAGTTAACAAGCTAAAAAATAGATTATAAATGAAACAATATGTAAACAGTTTAGAAAGTAAAAAAAATCCACCTCCAACTTTGTTCTGCTCTATATCTTTTTATTGACTAATGAGTATATATACACTATAGAGCAGGGGTCACCAACCTTTTTGAAACTGGGAGCTACTTTTTGGGTACCAACTAATGTGAAGGGCTCCCAGTTTGATCCACACTTGTGAATTCACAAATTTATAACCGTTAATTAAATTTTACTATTAATAATTATTGATATTCATCTATGTGAAGATGCTGATCATGTAAATGATTTCTCACAATAATTTTCAGCAATAAGTTAACAAGCTAGGAAACAAATAAATATCAATATGCAAAATATGTAGCTACTTTTAGACTCATGAGGTCCTTTCGGGCGACCCGTGGGCACCACGTTGGTGACCCCTGCTATAGACGGATGTACTAGATTGTAGTGACTCTTTAATAGTCTAAATTGTTGTTTTTTGGATTTGTTACAGATTTGTTAGACTTTTCTTACACAACTTGACATAACCAATTGACCAAGGCCACTATATGAAATAGAACACAAAATTATTTCACTATAAGATTCTACAAAATAATTCATAAGGTCGTTTTTAATGCTGATGATGTAAATATCTGGGGCTGGAATTTTAATTAGGCCAGTAATTGTATGTAAATAAGGACAATAAGACAGCATGGCAGCTTAGTAACTTGCACTGACGCCTCACAGCAATAAACAATGCAGGGCTTTCTGTGGACTTGCATGCTCTTTTGCAAATACAGTAATATAATAATATTATTAATAATAATAGCAGACCAATAACATTGTCAATATTAATACTAAACATACAGATATCTATTCAGCTAGTACTCTTACAGTATATCCTGCAAACACTCATGTATGATAAGTCACATATAAACATACTCATATTTCCTTCATAGAAATGGACACACACGTACACAACCATTAGCACACACCCACCAGACACACATTGCACACACAGGGTTTTATTGTATACAATACTGAATTAGTGTTTCAGTATAGGCTGACCCACCCTACCAGTCCAACAGGCTGATTCTGCCTCGCCTCTCTCACGCTTTTTAATACAGAACAGGAAAGACTGAAAGGTATTAGCAGCATGTGTGCTATCCTTTTAGTTTATGCTAATGTTCTTTTAAATGCCATGTCCTTCTATTATAACATTCTATTATATTATGTGTTCGCATTACAGTACATAACAAATTCACTACTATTCGACCTCTGTCCTTAAATCCTTCTTTCTTGAGCTTTAAGATTCTCAACATTTTTGTTTTGCTGACTTAACTGTGCTGCTAATGGTGCAGCGCTTACAATACCGACCCATTTATCACCTCATATACGTATATACTTGGTAATTATCGTTACACCAATTACGAAGTAATTTAACTAAGTTCTTATGTTTGAATTCTGAAGAACATGTATAAATGACAACAACGACAATAACAAACATTAAATGAAAGGTATGCAGTTTCGAAAGGTGTGCAATTATCTCATAGCAACAGACCGCCTTCGTCAATGTGTGATGTGTTACTGTCACAGCTGAATAGAGACATTTACAAGTTAAGCCGGATGATGTCAATCATAGATGCAAACAGGAACTACAATGATATTTTTGGATAGTAATAAGCCCTCTTGGTATCTTTTGGAAGTGTATATGGTTATGTAATTACCCAGAAAAAGTAATAAAGATATAAATCAGTATATTATTATAACCTGTTTTGTTGTTTAATGTTTTGTATCCTTACTTGGTTTTGTGGTCCTTTTTGCAGTACCAGCAGTCGACCTTTCTTGTACCCTAAGAAACTTTGCTAAGGGACCCTTCATACCTAAACTCTGTCAGCTCAAACGTGACAGTTTTGTTTTGGACATTTTCATCCTACGTCTCTTTCCAAAGCGACAATTAGAATAAAAACAATTTTAAGCAAATGCCGTTTAAGTGCCTTACTCAAAGGCCCAACAGTGGTAACTTGGTGGTAGTGAAGCTTGAACTACTGGTGACCTTCTGAACTCTTACCCAGTAGTAAATGCCTAAACCACTAAGCCAGCATTGCCCCGTTTGACAGTTGCACATAATACAGACGTTCTAGTGTTATTCGATTACTATGTAATTCTAAAACTAAACAGACAAGATTAGATGTTGAAAAAATAATTGTAATATAAATGTTATTTATTGAAAAGATGATGTATAAACCAATACCATTTATTAAATATTGTTTTTGTATTGTATAGAAGTGTACAAAGATCTGTGGGGTTCAGCTCACACCAATATGCTTATAATACTCGAGTTGGATTTCTGACTTACTAAATAAAAAAACACTAATTACAGGACACTGCCTGCACACCAGTAAAGCTACTAGCCTACAGACAGGTTCACTGGTTTACTGGTTTACTGGTTTACTACTGCCAAGCTGCACATAACCCTAAACTGATTGTATTGTATTCAGATAAGAAGCATTATGATGTGACAAAGTGACATTCACTTTCAATTATAGCTGGAAAGGCAGTGACACCAATGCTGGCAATGCAAAATGGGCGAGGCTGAGCCAAGTGAATCTTAATGAAGACTTAATTGAACATTAAACATGTTTTAATTTCATCACTTTGAAAGATTATGTTCCTTGTTCAGTTCATACTGAAAATGAAGAGACACTTAGTGTTGTGGAATGTGTAACTGGGTAGTGATGGCTTGGATGTTCAGGTACTGTGCTAGAGAGCAAAAGGTCACCATTTCAAGCCTCACTTTCACCAAGATGCCATTGCTGGGCTGATTCTGAGATTGTAAACTCTCACGCACACACAGGATAATTTTCTTGTTATATTGACAGTGATGAACTAGGTTGGAATGAATGTGGGTAAAAAGCCATTTCCTCCAAGGTTTTGAACAAACTGTGGTGGATTTATTTTGCTTTATTATGCTTTGTAGAGTCTAGCCATTATGATATACTGTTATTGCATTTTTTGTTGCTGTTATTCAATAAAAATGCCTTAATTGCTTAAAGGGTGATAAGCAATCCAGGATTTCGGGTAACAACGATTGAAAAAAAATCATGACATGTCTCATTGATTAAAATCCACCATCCAAGAAGAGAATTATTAAACTATTTATTGCATAGTGGTATGCAAAGTGATACACTCAAGATTCTAGAATCAATTAAATCACATTTTTCCATAAATCAGTCACCCATCTGACTATGTGAATGTAACTGAACTGTATGGTAATGCATGTACGTGCACTTCATGTTTTAGTGATTGTACCTAACAGGGAATCCCCTTGCAATGTAACAAGACAGGTTAATGTTTGAAAGCCTAGAGATCTGAGAAACTGTTGAGTTAGCAGTCTTCTTGATACCTGGCACTTGTCAGCAGAAACTTACGCAGAGGAATTCCTCAAACAGTCTCTCAGAGTGCTGAAAACAGAAACCGTTTACCTGTACATTCCTTAGGCTGCCACTTTCTGTGTTCCACCCATATCAGTCTTGGAGAAAAGTAGCTTTCTTATTTGTGTTGCACCACCCTGAACAATCTGAGATAGCTAGCCAAAAACAAACAAATAGTTAGTTAGAATTACAGGCTAATTACATCTTTTTGGTTCCAGAACAGGTTTTATTATTTGGGGGCTTATAGACTCTTATTTGGCACTATTAAATTAATAAAAATGAGGGAAAGAGAAATCAACTTGCAATTCAAAAAAAATCATTAGGGGCTAAATTAGGACAAAATGGTGGTCATGTAAAAGTGAATGTGCATTACTCATACATCCAAATATATGACCAATCCATCCTTTATATAGTTTTACCGCTGCTTAATCTTATGTAAGGTCACGATGGGACACAACGTTGGGAAACACTTTAACAGATTGTCAGTCTGCTGCAGGGTATAGAGACACACTATCAAACACACACACACACACACACACACACACACACACACACACACACACACAATTTGTTTATCTCAAATTCACTTGAGTGCATGCCTTTAGACTGAGGGAGAAAACCTGAATACCTGGTGGAGGAAACCCACACAGACATTGGGAGAACATGCAAACTCCACACTGGTTTAAACACGCGACTTCTTACTGTAAGGCAACACAACAATTTCTGCACAGCGGATACTAAGAGGCCAGAAACGATTGTTAAAATCTAAATGTAGTACTAAATCTGCTAAAATCATACATCTATGTGATGACATGTGTGTTTTATTCTCTACAGTGTAAAAAAAAAAACTTTCATCAGCCGTTTTAGCAACCCAATGGTTATATTTTGTTTTAATTTAAGTTCTTTTAAACTGGGCTGACAACGATAGTATTTAAAACTATTTTAAATGGCGAATTAACAAACTGTTTTATATTAACCGATTATATTTATATGGCCCCAAATATATTTTCAACTGTAGTTGTTTGGTTTAATGAAATTTTACTTAATTTACACAGTTTTTATGCAACGTCAAGTTAATTCAAAATTTATTATTCACATGTTTTACACATTTGGTTACATTCATGACATGTTATACAAGACTAGTTACAATTGATTTATTAGTTCACATTCATGACAGTAGATACTAGTTACAAAAGATTTAAAAAAACTTTTAGATTTCCAACTTAACCGAACCCAGGACTCTCTGTCTGCAATGCTACCTCTGTGAATTCCTTCAGAACTGCTCAACTTTTTATCAACTCAAATCTTTACTGCACAATGTTGTCGTTTTGTACCTTGTCTTTTTTCGGTTAATAAATGAATATAAAGTCTAATTTCTGTCTGCAGTAAGTCTGGGGCAAATTAAAACTACTGCATGTTACTTTTACTGAATTATCATGATACTTGATGTCAGGGTAAAGTGTACACTAAACACGCATCATTGGATATGATTACTTGCATCGTGCACATAAACAGATATTTAAATCCGAATGTTGAGTACATATACCACCTATCTTACACCTATCTTAATTTTTAATCGTAATAAATTCAGTTAGGAGAAAATCATTGTATGTAAACGTTGTTGTTTGTGTGAAATTCTCTACTATACTTCAATACGTACCAAAAACTGAATCCAAAGTGGTGGACACGAGATGAATGTATACGAATATATATGAGGTATGAATAAATAATGATCCAACCACAATTACTCGTCTTAGCTGCCATTTTACAAAAATTCCCAATCTTTTTGGAAAATAAGTTTGTATAATCATTTATATAATAATACATTATAATAATATATACATAATACATAATATATAATTATATATAGTCATGTTGGGCGACACGGTGGCTGAGTGGTTAGCACTGTCACCTCACAGCAAGCTGTCCCGGGTTCGATCCCGGGGTCGGGCTGGGGAGTTTGCATGTTCTTCCGGTGTCAGCGTGTGTTTCCTCCCACAGTCCAAAAACATGCTCTAGGTTGATCGGAAATGTGAAATTGTCCAGAGTTCCCACAAGTTCCCACCACTTACTGGTGGTTGTCGTCAGGAAGGGCATCCGGATGGAAAACTCTGCTCCAAACATTAACATCCAGGGATGTCCATTCCATTAACGTCCATTCCAACTACTCCAGGAACTGGGAAAATGGACGATAAATGAATAGATAGAGAGAGATATACTATATAATCATGTTAGCATTTGTTACATTCTGTGTGTGGGGGTTTTTTTGCTGTATAGTATTGTTTGCCACTTGTGGCACAAACCCAATTTCAGGTATCCCTGAGGGTCTGTAGATTTAAATTCATGAAAAACACAATAGCAGTAAAGATACAACCGGCATGCCTAACCCTCAGAAACAATTTCACAGATCAGATTCATAAGTGTACATGCCTGTAGGAGTAAATGTGTGGAATGTGAATAGGCAGAAAAGCAGGAAAGACAAAGGAAAGATAGAAACAACAAAACCACTGAAACTGGCAATATTCCAAATGTCTGGTTAATATATTACACCAGGAGCAGCCATGGGTAAAAGTGTGTTGTGATAGTGGCTTATTTAAATGCTTAAGAAAAATGTAACTGTATGTCTCTATATTTCTCTAAAGTATATAGCTTATGTTACATAAAGCTAAATCTGACATGAACAAAGTCTGATCTAATCCAAAGGCTGATGGTCCCCAACGTTGCATCTATAAGAACTTCTCTTCTATGAATGTTATCCCCTTCTTAATACCTTTCAAACAGCTCTAAGAACATGTTACAACCATGGATATGCTGAATCGTTGTTATTTCTCTTTACTGGAAAAAAAAAAAATATATATATATATATACTTTTTTATCCTTTTACCAGTCCGGACCACTAATGAAAAAGTAAATAAACCTAATAATATATGTACATTGTATTATATGTGTATATTGGCCATGTTTGTTTGTAGCTCATTGTGATAATGCATTTTTAATAACTCCATCGTAATACCTCATCCAGTGTGTCTGATTTTGGCTGACAAGACATTCAATATCAGCGTTCGTGTTTCTTACTGCCATTCGTAAGAGTCTGGATCCACATTTCTTATTGCATTAACCACTGTAAAATGTACAGAGATTCAGTGTGGTCACTTTTATTATTATTCTTTGGATAACTGACATTTGAAGATGATGATGATGATGATGATGATGATGATGAGTTGTTAAGAGGTTTAACATTGCGATTTCTATTTGAAGGCCTATTGAGAAGCATTGTGAATAAAACATTTTACCATGTTTGATTTCCAAAAGCTTTAATTGTATCATTTAGGGATTAAATTTTTTTAAATAATGAATTATAAATATTTGAATTATACGTTTTATATAAAAATTACAATATTTTAAATATTAACTATATATTAACAATATTTTAAATATTAAATATTATTAACTATTTTAAGTATGCCATGATTTTCACATTTTCACAATTTGTAAAAGTTGTTATAAACAAGTTTGACTTCATTGCTGATGAAATTACATTTAATTTTAAAAGGTCCTTCTACATTTATTGATTCATGGCTTAATGACATGCACTTGCCTTTAATAACAAGGAATGCTTGAATTGTGTTTCCATTAAACCGCCCTTATGCTATGATGCTCTGACCTACATACCTCACTGTAAAATGGTGTGCGTGTAACGAACATAACTCATCAATCTGAATTATCCATTTAGTTCTCTAATAATTCTCTCATGGTTATTACTTTATCTGTCCTTAGTCTCCGTGCTATTGTGGTGATATATTCCCTCCATGTGACTCTCCTGAGGTGTTTTGTAAGCCCAGGTTGAATTAACAGCTCGTCTGCATTGTTGCACTCTGTGTCTCTCATCTTACTCTTGACAATACCCTATAGCACAGTAATACTGTAGTTATTAACCCAAGTGCAGGTACTTTTGGTAGTGTGGGCAGGTACTAAATCCTGCTGGAAAGGACATTTTGGCATGTCTGATTATGGAAACTTCCCAGTAGACCTCAAACCGCTTAACTAGGCCTTTCCACTCTTCTTCCAGACTCTAGGAACTTGATTTACAAATGGAATGCAAAGTTTATCAGTTGCAAACAACACATTGGACCACTGAGCAACAGTCCAGTTCATTTTCTCCTCGGCCCAGTTAGGACTCTTCAGGTGTTGTCGCTTGGTCATGAGTGGCTTGAGACAAGAAATGCGACGGTTGTAACCTGTATAAAATCCAATGTTATCTTTTGACACTCCATTCTAAATAAACTCCTCACACAAGGATTGACCCTAGCACCTTCACAGTACTGCGGCAGATTGATATGTCAGCTACTGTAGTTGTTTTTGTGCCAGTAGTGCTGTCATTCCAGCCCACATCTGCATTCTGTATTAGCGTGGGCTTTCAACACTGACAGCCAAAACATAATAAAGCCCGTTGTGCCCGCTCGGCTTGGTAAGCATTCATCCAGGGTTCTATAACTGTCCAGTGACGTCATCGAACCAACGGCTTTTTGAGAGCCTAACAATATGACTTCCGACGAGCTTTGCCTAAAAAGTGCGTCAAACAAGACGAACGTGACATGGCGAGGCGCTTCTGTAAACTCCTGCATGGTGGTTATGAATAGCAGTAGCATTGTAGAACAGGGTAGGGCTCAGGACTGAAGAATGTTCTCCACCTAGTACAGCCAGTTAACAACAACTCAACCTACAATAGCGGAGAGAGACTGGCGGCGCGTTGCTAAGCGACAAGAAGTCCCACCCCCTGCCTAACCTGAGTTTACCTGCCTTTAGGGCACGTGACCAGGCTCCACGCGGCTCGACCAATCAGAGCAAAGGACAGGTGCTCTCTGGCAGGTTTCGGAGGCGGAATCAGAAAAGGTGCAAGTAAAAAAAAAACGTGAACCGATTATTGAGACTCAGACCGCAGGGGAACTTATAATCTATCACTGACACTGACCACCAGAGCGCGAATCTGACAGAAATACAGACCCTTTGTAAGAGGAACAATGTCTGAGTTCCGTGGATTTTGGAGATGAGAAGAGTGAACAGTGAGTGGATTCTTAAGAGCAGATGTGGGGAACCGTGTCGATACCTGTCCGTGACTGCTGTGTGATCCCACATCTCAGCTGATCATCTCAGCTTTTCTACTGCCGATTATCCAGGTGAGTTATTCAACCGGGCAAACAGGTGATCAGCTTTATGTTTACAGCGCAAATCACGACCAAGAAATTAAAAGTCCCAGAGAGATTCTCCAACAAAACACGCACCTCAAGGGCTTTACAAAAAAAAAAACACCACCTACTACTTTTATTGTTACGTGTATTATTGTATTGAACATTTTATTTTAATAAAACTTAATTCATTAAGGGATTATTTTGAATGTCCCTGTTTTTTCATCATTTATAGCCACATAAACACATCAGATCATAACCAATTGAGTAACCGAGCACTGCTTCAGTCTAACGTAAACTTAGTCTGCAGGTATATTTACAGGTGTTGTGTAACGAACCACACTAAAATACACTAATTCCTACTGTATAGTATGCAAGTATATGTTATTGAACACACTGTTCAATAACATACTGAATTTTTTTTATGATCTGATGGCTATAAATGATGAAAAAACAGGGACATTCAAAATAATCCCTTAATAACACTACCCATGTACCTACTGATAAATGTGTGTTTATTCAATTAATGTAAACTTCAATATACTGTGTAGCTATGTAATATGGTTCATTTAAATAATACTGTCGCCTACATAGCAACACTTTATGTGCTTTGTAATAAATTACCGTAATAACGGATAATTACACGCAAACTAGTTCTACAAGCGTATGTAGATACTACAGACTACATAGAGATGTGCACAATTAATATCCACATTTTACAGTAAATATGACATTTGACCAATCTGAACGTTGATTTGCGAGTTTGTGTTCAGTTGCTTATATGTTTATATTCCATGTGTTTAACTACAGTTTAATTAAATTGTTTTTAAGTTGTCATGTTTTAAAGTTATGTTCTAAATTCTTTGTATAACCTCGAAGGAGCCCTAGTTACATCTGATTTGAAAAAAAAAATCAATTAGCATAAATTAGCCTATGTATCCTATACCTTTTTAAATAAATAATGATCAGTCCTTAATATTAATTAGTTAACCTAGTTAACTACAGTTACATAAGTTAAGGTTCTATCTTCTAGTTGGCATGGAAACAATTGTTTGCTTTCAATTAACTATTCTAACATGGCATTTTTTTTGTGTTTTTATAAATAATAAAGGCTTAATAACAACACGAAATAGTATAATGCAATTAGTATACAATCCACCATACAATAAAATCAAATCATCTTAAAACACTATAAGATCTAAAATGTAAAGTATTCTAAAGTATATTGTTAATATGTAACATTTTGTCACGTGACAGGACATGAGAACATTCAGAATAATGCCTTTGTTAGAGTTTTGTTGTGACCTTTTGAGCATTTTACATGATGCAATCTAATAAACAGGTTATTAATCCTGTTAATTTAACTTATTATCAAGTGTTTTAATGCAAGTGCAAATGCAGATCACTGCTATAACACTGCTATAGCAGCATCATACTGAATCCTTCTTATACCCCTTGCTATTTTATCTGGCGTCCACAGATTCATTAGTAACAGTAAATTAATATAAATATAAAAAGTAAATTTATATAAATTCTAATTAATATGCAAAATTATCAAAATTCTGATTTGACATCTTTTGTGCACAGGGTCTTTCATGTTCTCATCTAAACTACACCCTAATGTCTTATAATGATAATCATTTCACTACTACATAAATCTGTGCTTGTTGTATATGTGCCAAACTCTCACAGTTTTTATTTAAATATAAACTGTGAATATTATGCATTAAGAATGTTTAAAATTTCCTTTTTTGCCTAATTCATAGCCAATACAATTAAATTGGGTTTAACCAAAACCAACCCTGGAGATGACATTTATTGTCTTGAGGAATTCATTCTGTGGAACAGGCAGCCACAATAGAGTTGTCGTTTGTTAAGAATAAATAAGCAGGGTGAGGCGACACATTAAATTATAAGCCACCTGACAAAACTGATGCCTTTTGACCTAAAAGTGTTGGTAGTGGAACATGTTACAGTGTTCTACATTGTTTCATTAAAAAAGACTGTTGCCACATTTAACATGATAAAAAAGAGTTTATAAACGAATTGATCTAATAAAAGAATTTATGACTTTAACATTAATTATTTGCATATCAGTCTCATTCCCTCCACCCAAAAAATAATTATAGTTAAAATCTGATAGTTGAGTGATTAAATTATAGTAATAATGTATTTGATAATGAATTGTGGGTGCTAATGCAATCACAATTCATTATCATAGATAGCTAATCATGGTATTCTAATTCACTATAAATCATGGTTGTTGCTAATGATTATCTTTGATAATCACTTAATAACTTGCAGTAACATGAATGAAGTAAAAAAAATGAGCACACGAAATTTCTCTTTTTGGTTCTTACTAATCTACTTCTTTCCTCGTTGTTATTTTCAGTAACAGTTAAACCATTAGAATGACTAAATAGTTTAAAGTACCTTTAAATCATGCAAAGTAGTCCTGTCAACTTTTAAAATGCAAATAAAAATAGACAGTTATTCATTATGAAGTTGGGACATTCAAACTTGATTATACAATTGACCTAAAAGCAAGTGTGGGTTTTTAAATAGCAAACGTTTCATCGGATTTTGAATTTCATTCTGTCAAAAGATATCAGAAATCAAAGTATTTACTACATTAATTTGTTACAAATTGAAGGGATAACTATTAAATAAATCTAATTAAACTTGGTGTATAAAGCATTACATTTACCAGACCAGTTTTGAGATGGCCTAGTAGTATTATTGTAGTAGTAGATTAAGGCAGCATGATGGAGCACAAGGTAGTGTTATCATGTGTTATCATTACCACAGAAAGAATACACTGGGTCTGATTCCCTAATCTTTTTTGTGTGGAATTGCAAGTCCAAGTGTGCATGTGTGTACGCTTGTATACATTCTGATTAACTGGCAATTTATCCAGTTGTTCAAATTCAAATTCAATTGTATTTGTCATTACACATATACAGATGTACAGTATGTACAGTACAATGAAATGTTTCTCTTCACATATCCCAACTTGTCTGGAAGTTGGGGTCAGAGCGCAGGGTCAGCC
>JAOTRQ010064810.1:0-13103 GCA_028565875.1 Hoplisoma paleatum
TGTGTGTGTGTGTGTGTGTGTGTGTGTGTGTGTGTGTGTGTGTGTGCGCGCGTGTGTGTGTGTGTGTGTGTGTGTGTGTGTGTGTGTGTGTGTGTGTGTGTATGTACTGTATTGTGAGTCATGGCCCTTTAAAAGGCGATCCTATGCGCTAAGGGGGCAGGATGACGGGTTTCGACTAAGTACATCTCTTAGCGCGAGTCTACCCAGCCAGTGCTTTGTGAGTTAGACTTAGAGAGTAGTACCGAGTCCAGGAAAGAGGGGTGCAGGACTCCCCGGGTACAGATCGGTCCTTTTTGCGGATCCGATTACAGACTTTTGCGCAAGAAGGGGGTGTTCCGGCGAGCGATCGCGCAAATCCGCGCTCTTTACAGGTGCATTTTTAATCCGAATCTTGGAGTAGTCTTGTTGCATCGAGTGACCGACTGAATGGGATGGTTTTAGTGACGTTGCACGGCTTTGTACATGCCTATTGGCGAGGTGCGCTGGAGATAGAGAGGCATTACATCAGTGCTCACACTGTGCGGGTCGGAACGCTTACGGCTTGACCCGGAGACAACATCTGTCGATACGTTTGCATACTTTGATGGACAGCTGTTTCGTTCGGCGTAGGTGCGCGTTTTCCTAAATTCTAACCATAGCGTGCGTGCGCATTCATGGCACGCACCGACGCGCTTCTTGCCATCTACTGAGTTTTATCCCGCGTAGCTACACACCAGGTACGATGGCTGAATCGACACCCAACGAGTCCCTGTCCAATCTGGACGTGGCTATCGATCCCGATTTCGAACCCCAAAAGCGACCCAGGTCATGCACTTGGCCGCTGCCCGAATCCGGCTCGGTGAAACCAGGATCCACCGAGGCGGACATCATCCCCGAAGAGGACGATGATGAAGACGACGGCGCGATGGCGGTTCAGGACGCGATGGGATCCGGCGATCATAACGATGGGGTCAATTCTCTCGGAGATCAAGATGTCACCGGGTCACCACTGGCATCCCAGAGCCCGCTTGAGAACAGCGCGCTTTCCGCAGAGGTGACTGGACAAGGCGCGCAACAGCAGACTCCGCGCAAGTCGTCGTCGCGTCGGAACGCGTGGGGGAACCTGTCGTACGCAGATCTGATCACCAAAGCCATCGAAAGCACCCCGGACAAGAGACTCACCCTGTCTCAGATCTACGACTGGATGGTCAGGAGTGTGCCTTACTTCAAGGACAAAGGGGACAGCAACAGCTCGGCTGGGTGGAAGGTAAGTGGTTACATTTGGACACTCCATTAAGCCTGGACGCTTCGGGCAATAACGCACGGCAGGGGTGGGAACCCTTCTGCACGCGCGTTGTTGAACAAGGGAATGTAGAGTATTTAAAAACGCTGTTAGTAAACACCCCCCCCCCTCTCTTCATCCACCCCGAGTGGACACGTGCTGGACACGTAAAATGAATCTATAGTGACCCACGTTGTTTTACGCAATCGAATATATAGATCGCGTGTTTTCACTTTTCACGATCTTGAAGTTTGAGGCGTCGAATCGTATTCGTTTTGCATCATGTATCACCCCCCCATCTTCCCCGCACCCCAAACAAAAACAATAACAATGACCACATGCTCTGGCATGCACGAGCTTGTTGGGAAGGGCGCGCGCACACGCGCACAAAGCGCGCATCCAGTGCTGTGCGCGCTCTGTTGAAGCATTTCTATTAGGGTGAACGCTTAGGACAATTGCATTATGGACCACAGTCAACACAATGGGACATTTCTTTTGTTCTGGTGGCCAGTTGTTCGTGGACAACGCACGATTTGATATGGGAGTAATTCTACACTACCAACAATCACATCCAGTCTTTACTGGATTTAATGGTTCTTTACTGGTACAGTGGTCATACATAAAATGTACAGATGTGCACATGTTATATTCTTTTTCATTTAGAAATTCTATTAGATTAAACGTAAAATGGGTGATGTGTGCCTGAGATGTATTTTCAACCCATTGTTGTGAATCTCTATTGTATGTGTCAGGGATAATATATTTAAATCACTTATTATTATTCATCAACATATAAATGACTATAAAACACATATAAATAAATAGTTATAATATAAAATAATATAAAAACGTCCAGGATAACAAAAACACTTTCATTGTTTTCAATACACACAATGCACAGACCATTATTTCTTTATGTCTGTTAATACACTGTTAATACATACTATAGCATATTTAACCCAGAAACCAAGTCTCACCTAGACCTAGCCATACAGAAATGCAGGACGCCAGTTCTGGATCCCAGCAGAAGTATTTTCAAAAGGCTCTGTAAGCACATCTCAGCGGCGTCTGGAAAATGCATCTGCAAGACCTCAGTACACGATCGCCATCTGATGATAATAAGGCAAATGTACGATCAGTCCAAACGAAACATGATGCATTAAAGATGTTTTGATCTTTTCCTGCTGTATCGCAGACGTATGTGTGCTATCAGGGAAATATGCAAGATTTCACTACAAGAGTTCGTAATCTATAATATATTCAAAGGAATTAAAACACTGAAGTCAAAATGCTGTTCTAGAGCCATTTAACCCAACCTGTGCTGTAAAACACACATTTACAATCACTAGGGGGCAGTGAACACTTGTGCCAGGTGCGGTGGGCAGCCCTATTCACAAGACCCATGGAGCAGTTAGTTATTCTGTGTCTTGCACAAGGGTACTTCAGTCGTCGTAAAATGTCGACTGTATGATTTGACCACAGCAACCTTCCAGCACCAGGCTTCCTATACAACATGTACAACATTGACATGCAAAATATACAACATTTGTTTATTTTCATGAACTTAGTGACGACCAAAGAGTGGCATAGGACTCAGGAGTTCATTCTCTAACATTCTGCTGGTTTTCAGAAGCCATTTGTTTCCAAGAACATAAATGAATATAGATTCGCCAACATTTGTTTTATAGATAAATACTACACATTGTACACACTGGAATATTGATATTGTTCCATTTTCCAGAAATATATATTTTTGGCTACCACTGATTGTACACCACTGATTATTTTTAGTCAGAATGTATACAAATTGCTTGCATTCAAAGTTAAAACTACAAAAACAAAGACACCTAACAAGACCACATATTTTGATGCGTGAGCATCTTAGAAGTGGTGCAGAATCATCTGAGTGCAGCTCGCGTGACTCATTGTGACTTTGTAGTGAAGCGAATGACATCATTAGCCAGGCGCCAACAAAGGGTTTCACTTTAAATACAGATTTCGACGGACCTGTTCTCTCGAGGATTAAGACTGACTGGCACAGGCTTTTATTTCTGAGTTAGTTTTTAAACAGTGTCAAAATAAGGGATTCACTTTGTATATGTGTTTATATATATACTGTATATATATATATATCTTAAAATATATGTCTGATGTCTAAAAATAAATATCGATTCCCCCAGTGAATCGATTTGTAATCCTTCTATTATAAATGTTTTAATAATATAATTCTAAATAAGAATCCTGGTGAGAATGTGTTCCTGGTGGGTATGCAGAGCAATCACCTGAAATATTAACCTAATATAGTTTAAGTTACCCTTACATCAATCACAGATTGAGACACAGCCAATGAGAAATGTTGTTATTCACTGGCCTTTAACCCTCAGTGCTCCAAGTCCCGATTTGGCTTTCTGACCTTTACTCCCAAACAAGCAGAAATTCAGAGTTAAGTAATTATATTGCGATGCATGTATATGGCCATGTATGTGTTGTGTCGGGTCACCCTTTGCTCTCAAACCAGCCTGTGATGCTCTATGTTTGCTTATTATTAATATTATCATATCATGTTATCATTTGTTGTATTTTTTTTAAAAGACCGCAAGGGCAATGCTTTGTTTGAGCTTTGGCCATCACTGTTCCTTCTTTGTACCACTTTTAATAGATGCATCCCATATGTGCTACAGTTTTGGTGATGCTCTGACCCACACATCTTTTTCAGTTGCTGCCTTATTTTTTCCCCCCACTCTCTAAAAAGTGCCAAAATCAGATAATGAATAATTATTTGAATAAATGTCTCCCAAGTTGACAAGTATTATGTACTAATACATGCAGAATCAGAACACAATCCTTTGTCCTCATGCTATTTCATCATAAACCACAAGTGGAACATGGTTGCTTATGGTTAACCTTGTGCATCAGACCACACTGGACTTTTGACAGGCATTTGTTTCTCGTGATTTTTGTTTGTTTGTTTTTAGCTGATCTGGTTTATTCAGCAATTTAGTTGACGCACATAGTGTAGAATGTGAGCATGAGTAATACAATGGCTTATTAATAGTGTTATAATAAGCACGCACATCTATTATTTACATATCTGACACTACAAGTCTGAGTTTGAGAAGTACACAATGCGACCAAAAGTATATACACTCCTAACCATGCGCAGGTTGGAAATTCCATTCCAAAATTGTGGAATGGAAAACAGTGGACGACCGGATCCTCGTGTCCTTCTGGAAAAAAAAGAACTTTCCATGAGACTTTGTAGTGTGTCGGTGGGTATTCAGTCAAATAGACGTTTGTGAGGACAGACACAGATGTCGGAAAAGAAGGCATTGAAATTGAGTTCAGACACACCGAATTGTTAACAGGTGTATAAAAGGAATTGCTTGGCAAGCGATGTCCGAGGTTTGTGGACCTTGTGACGGTGCCCGTTTGTATGTTGTGCGTTCTTAACTTCAAGTCTGTCAAACACCTTTGGGATGTTTTAACATTTTCATAAAAGCACATTTGCGTGACCTTAAAAATTCCAGCAGATACAGAAAAGCTGATGCTTTATTTAAAGTATCCACTCATTTTGACTACATGACCTTAATGCAGTCTAATGTGGAAAATACTGATCAAGTGAAATATTCTGACGATTACCAAACAAGTTCCTTCCGAGATCATTTTCTATAGACTTGGCATTTGGCCAGCATGTCAAATTAAGTCTGGACATATCCAAGAAAGAAGACAAATTAGTTACTGAGCGGTCTGACAAGCTAAAGACCTAATGAGGTAATTATGTTGATATGGGTGAATTAACTATCATATTGTGATTTTAATTTAAATTTTCTTTAAAAGGTATGGATTGGTCCAAGCTGTATTTATTGTAACAAAAAGAGGTGCACAAAAGGAACCGACTTACACAATTGACTACCATATTTCATTCTCTATCTACACTATAGATAAGCTGGAACGGTCCAGACTAATGAGCATATATGGCTGGTAAAAGACTTTCCTTTGTCTGCACTTGCAGCAGAGGGGGATGGGGTCGGACTTACAGCATAGGTGATATCACAGTGCTCGTAAACCTCCAGTTACCATTAATGCCTAGTGAACACTTCACTACTCCATTTTCAGCTTGATTTACCAGTCGAGTAGAGTCCATCACAAGCGCTTGTGTAGTCTGAAGCGCTTAGTGCACCGATCTTCCTGTCACTAATCAGCTCATTTGGAACATGCATGGAATCCCTGGCAACCAGTCATGTAGTGTGCACTGTTTAACGGTTAGTTTAAAACCCTAGCAGCTAATAAAAAGCCCAAAAAACTGAAAATTGGTGTGTGAGAATTCACATTTGCGGCATTTAGCAGGCGCTTTTGATCCTATGTGACTAGTATCTATACCTTGGGGCTATGACTCTACATCAACCAGAGGAGGAAAACATACTAGTTTAGTTTTTTTAGCACACTGGACGAAATAAAGTTGATGTGCTGTGTGTCATAACCATTTTACCTTGGCCTCAACTGGTCAAGGGCTGGTGGATTTAGAGATATTAAAGCTGGACTAGTGCTAATGATTTTCTGTGAGACCCCGAGGTCTGGCAGGTGAAAAGAAGCATTTGGTAACTGCCTGCATGTCAGAGGGACACTGCAGTAGTGGAAAATGAAAATAATAAGAAATGAAACATAAAAAACAACGAAGTCAAAAATAAAACATATACCATTTATTTTCTATTTATGTTTTAATCTTTATCCAATTAAATGTCCCATTCTCTTCCCCCGAGAGAAATCAAATCATAAATAGCTTCATGTACACTTCCAGACTATTGATCATTATGGCCAATATAGGGATTTATTTTTTATTCTGGGCCAATCAACATTTTTGGCATCATGGTCAACAAACCATGTCGCTGACCAAGTGTGTCCTGTTATCCTAAAGTCGACCTTCTCATCTGACTTTTCAAATGCCATTTGAACCCTTCTATTATTTGGGGGAACAACCGTGTAAACATACAGTTAACAAGATGATATGTTTATAATATCCAGTAAACATATTGTATGCATTAAAGTTCCCCAGACTGTTAGATTTAGACACTTTTTACACACAGCAGAATTAATCCTAGGCAGCCATTGCCACAGCACCGGGGAGCAGTTGCAAGGCAGGCGTCACATGCCTTGCTCAAGGGCACTTCAGTCATGATCGGGTGGCTCTCTGAATCAAACCGTCCAGCATTAAAACTGCTTTATGACATGTAATTTTATAGTCATCAACAAAAAAAACCTTTAGGTCTTTAGCATAACATCTATAATAACGGCAGTTATTACAGTGCAATACAACTGTAGTACAGTTGGCTTTTAAGGCTGTTTAAAACCATAAGTTATGTATTGAAAACCCAGCTAACAATTTTAATTACGATCATTTTCTGGAGGTTTAAATAAGAAGTTTCTAAATTTGAAAGGTAACAAAAAGATTAAGTAAATGGGTACAATTTGACCCATATACAAAGCTCGGAGAATACTCTAGTGGACTAGATTCCTAATAGTCTCTGGGATCCCTAATAGTTCGTCACTATTTCTGTTTGTGTATATGGGGTAGAGTTGAAAGGGGGAAGAGAAATTTTATTGATTTAGCATTTCATTACAGTTTGTGGCTCATCACGCCGCCGCCGCCAAATGATCTACTCTACACTTTGTCAGTCATCTCCTAAATGATTTAGAGCTTTCAGTATTCATTGGCTAATTTATACATATTTAATCGTTTAATGGTCTGTTTTGCCATCATACTCAGGGTTTAGGGATCATCAGGACCTCATTAATATGAAGAAATGTGTATTTAACAGAATAAAACTGAATAAATCCACACAGCCTGTATGGTTTAAATGAGTCAGAAGCGCAAGCTTTGGAAGAATTTATTAGTTTACTTACGTGCATTTTGATAACACACATTACATATAGTACACAGTGAGACCAAAAGAATGTGGACATCTCTCTTACATTTTACGCACAGAGAATTCACCCACACATATTCGAACAGGTGTAAATATATATACTCTATATGTTGGGAACTAGTAATGTACGGAAGAATTAGTTACGGAATAAACGGATCTTGTTTTACAGCAGTCATTATATTACCCTCACAAACAAAATGGAAATTGAAATTACAATGCATCTTGCCTTGACGGTATGCAAACCTAGAGCATTCTGTAACAGTGTCAGGTTTTATGTTATGACATTTTGGCTAACCAATTGCTCAGTGAATTGCTAAGTGTATTCTTTTGTAGTAATAGCCTAGTAGTGCAGATTAACCAGTAATCAAGAGGCACTCGAGGCACAATCTTTAAAATTAGAATTGACCAACATATTGTTTATTACGGGGCCTATTTCAGTCATAGGATTGGTGGCCAATTATAATGCTGTCTATGTGTGGTGTAGGGTCACGAGTGGGGGAGGTAATGTGGGCAGTAACTCTGGCTGGCACTGAGACCACAAAGCACATGTGTGTAGGCTTGACAGGAAAAAGAGACGAGAACGAAAGGTGGTTGGTTGGTAAGGGAAGGTTATCATTTTTACAGCATGTCAGATGTTTTATTGATGCCACAGGTGTGTTATCATGAGAATACACATGATGTGGCAGTGTGGTCGGATAGATACAAAGCTACCCAGATGTTTCACAAAGAAATGCACTAAAGGTTTAGCTTAAAAATGCAAATGATTTTGCGAGCATCAATGCAAAGTAGTATAACTATGACTTAAGGGAAAACTGTGACAGACAAACAATACAGCATTTTTCTACCCATTTACTTTGGTGAGACAATATTTACACAACAGTTCATAAGTTTTTTCCCATTCCGGGCATAAGTAGGTAGATGGAATGGGTAGTCAAATGATGTCCTTCCAACCCACCCAAATTTGTTTACCCTTTCTTTCCCCAATGATTTGTAACAACTATTTGTCATAGTCTGCTGATAGTACTGATGGCCATGTCATGATAACTTGTGTTGCATTGACTGGACTACATGCATCTAATTCAATAGGAGTACATTCAATACAGTTTAGAAAATTAAATCAAAAGACAATCAAGAGAGAATTCCTGGATACTTTTTCACCCCTGTGCTTTTATACATGTAGGATTTTTTTCTCCGCATTTAACCCAATCTGTGTCGTGAAACACACTAGTAAAGACATGCTGCATTGAGCAGTTAGTGGTTTGGTGCACTGCTCAAGGGCTCCATCACAAGTCTAGTTCTCTAACCACTAGTCCTTGACGGCCTGAGACTTGCACAAAAGTCACTAACCATGTAAAATACGACCAAAACAAAAGCTAATTGCTAACACTAATCTAAACACACAGACAACGCTACACTAGCAGCTAATGCCAGTTTAAAACACACATGACTGCAAAAGCTAAACAGTACTATATCCAAACCAACTTGAGCATAAAAACCTTTGCATGAAGGACCCACAGCTGCATCAGTACGTCTGTAACATGGAACAGCTGTGGATAATTGTGGCTAATTCACTAACCAATTACTGTAAAGACACCAAAAAGCAGACCACCTATAATGTGTTCTCTGAACATTAAGAGGTTTAATTCATGGCACATATAAAAAAATGGCAAACTCAGACTTGACAAAATCCAAATAAGCCTCAGTGAAGATTCTTTTTCCACGACCAAGCTTCTAATCCCAGCTTCTTGCTCCCAATCCGACATGTTTGCAGTGTAATCAAAACTTAATAGGTGTGGAGTATTTTACCATCCAGTGTCTTAGTGTGAACATTTTAGTGACATGAAAATCATCCCACAGACATGATTAGGAGAAACAGAAACGTTTTACTTTAAAAAGATCTACTGGGTTAGACTCCTGAGATTCCTAATATTACATCCAAGCATGTTTAAAGTTCAAATAAACCCTTTAATCACTAGATTTAGTTACGTTCACCTTAGAAGGCACTAAATATTCAACTAGCTAGCACAATGACATGTCTCACAGCAAGAAGTTCCAATTGTTAAATTCCTAGTCGGTGCTACTTGGGCCTTTTCTTTGTGTTTGTGATTCTGAGATTCTAAGACATGCAGTCGGGCTAATTTAAGATACCACAAATGCTCTAGGTGTGTGTGTGTGTTTGTCCTGTGTTGGACTGGTGACCTCTCCATTGTTTATACTGGCTTGTGCTCAGTGATTTCGACTCTCGTAATAAGATAAATCAATGAAAATGCAACATACTATTTATTCTAACTGGACAAACCTCTCACTACAAACCTCTTTATATTGTTTTTCATTTTTTACCCAGTTCACCCCCCAACCCCCTTCAGAGACACACTTTCACCCAAGGCTTTTGAAAGTTTAATTTCTGTTCCTCACAACCTGTCATTTCGAATGACTTCTTTCCTCCCTAAGCGAAGAAAACGAAATTGTCCTTGATTAAAAATGAATTGATTATAATACAGCGAGCGTTCTGTGTCAAAAGCTCCTGGCCAAATGGAGGTGGCAGTGATGGAAAGATGTATTGAAAAAAGGGATTGGGGGGGCAGCATTGAAGGACATCACTTACTCAAAGATTGTAATTGTTATTGTGAGTAATAACGAAACTGCAGTGTTTGAGCTTACTGTGTGGTCTGATATTAAAATAGCTACCATGATGCAAATGTTTAATCTTGGTGTTTGTGATTCGCACTTTTGATTTGCATTTCCTATCTCTTTTTCCATTTATTCCTTCTCTCTGGTTTGAGGCCTCATGTCTCTCAATTACCTCAGTGCTGCATTATTGGATCACGTCTTGTGATAGTTTCCATATAGATAATGTTCCTGCAGTGTTTTCTGTTATAAATATCTGAATATTTATTATTTCACGGTGTTGTACAATAGCGACTCATATGCAAATGTAATACATTCACTGCCAACCTTTGAGAAATTGGAACATCTTTATATATTGGTGTATATGTATGGTCGGGAGAAATAAGGTCTTTTTTCTGTTGATATATATGTCCAGGTACTTTGTGTTGTCAGTGACCTGTCGACTGTCAGAATGGAGCCGACAACCTACCGATCACAAGCCCGGTTCTCTAACTACCAGGCCATGGTTGCCCCAATAATGATCATAATGTTGCTGGTTCAGTTATCGTTACTACGGATGACTTCTGTTGTCGTGCCCTAGAACCAGTCTCTTCAAGTCCCTTTACATGTAAGACTTTACTAAATGACTAAAAGTTAAGCGATGTAGGGTAGTTGTAGTCAAACGGTTAAGAAACCAGACCAGATTTAAGACCCACCATTGCCAGCTTTCCACTCTTGGTCCCTCGAGTGCTATACATTGTTTCGAGTGATGTGATTTACATTGTGGATGTATTGTGCTATACAAATGGATTTCAATTTATTCGATTTATTAAGCTTTTTATACAGTAAAATATGTGTTGTCTGGTCTAGCATGTTTACAAAAAGCAGTTCTAAAAATATCTTGTGGTGTGAAAACTTGGAGGTGGAAAAAAAGCTAGGCTAAGCAAAACTGGACAAAGAAAACAATATAAACAGAGGGCGAGTGTTGGAATCTTAAGTGTAAGATTGTAATCTTAAGTCCAGATTGGCCTCCTAAGGCAAATTTCATATAATTTTGTTATTTAGCTTGGTCTTTATTTACTTTTTAAACTTGCTTGGACTCTTTTTGTGATTCTCAGGTGGTTTTAACTTTCTTGTGAATAAAGAAACATCAGTTTGACACACAATTGATTTTAATCGTATGTACATTGCAAATTTATGGCTGTTTTGAATTACACCTAATATCTAAAATAGTGCCTAACCTATGCTCACGATCTAATCATTACTTGTGTAGCAATTCTGTTGTAGCCGAGCAGTTAGCTAGCTCTTAATAGACAGTTAGTTAGCTCTTAACATACAAATTATTCAATTGCAAGACCCTTGACATATAAATGCTTGTACAATATACAGTCATGGTACTGTTAGCTTTGGATAGCATTGTTAGCTAAATGCCATTAATGGTCAAAGGTATTTGGACACATGACAATATTAACCATTCCATTGCTAATAATGCTAGTCTGTCTTGGTACTGGTGCATGGAACTTTATAAATTATATAATCACGTATACAATCGCAATACTCTTATTCATACTATCTTTAAATACCAACTATATATACCAGCTATACCAACATATACGTTTGTAAGGCTGCTCGCTAGGCACTGAATTATGTTTATCAGAATTCATAAGTGAAGGAACATTTTAATGGCTCGGTAATTATGTTGATCTAAAGAGCTTCTGTTGATGTGTCAGTGGGGTTAAATTTTAGGCTCTGTGCAGGCCACTGGAGTTTTGTTAAACCAAGACTTAATCCATATCGCAATGGCACAGTAATACTGAAACAAATAAGTATTTTCCTAAACTGGTAACGAATCACAATCAATGTTAGCAACCACTGTGGGTGAAAAAACTAAGATTAATAATTAGAATGAATAATCTGTAAGTACTATGACTAGTGTGTGAATAAAGTATCATTTAATACAGTGCGTAATGATTAGAGACACAGAACGGTTCCCTCCAACAGATTCTTTATACTCAAAAAAAAAGAAAAAAGAAGTCTGGTCTTGCATGACGAAGGCTGATCTCTGATCGGAGTTTCACAGTTTGCGATGTCTCACGTTTAGCATGTGGCTAAGGCATGTGGCCAGTTTCCATCTGCTATCTGAACCTCTTTATCTTGATTCTCTACACTTTCAGTGTTTGCTCACCTGTTTTTGCTTTGACCCCAGGGCAGCTCTGCTGATATGTGAGCCGGTGCTTAAAAAAAACTGCAGTGTCAGCACTCCGGCCCGACTCGTGCTGTAAACTTTCAGAGCCTGTGCAGCCTTTTAGAAAGTGGGTGAACAGGTTTAAGCATGTAACGTTATCAGCGCTTTGACACCCGTTTGAGGCCGTAATACTCATCTAGATTTACAGCTGACTTTCTGTGGCTGGATGTGTGCATTTTGGTCGGGTTTCGTTTACCTTGCCTTCCACTTCCATCCCCCGCTACGTGTACTCTCAGTCATCCTGAAGTGTAGCGCAGTGTTTATAAGGGCATGAAATTGCTCCAGAGCTGCGAGGCATCTCAAACCACGGCTTACTCAGACTGCACTTCCCTGTTTTTTCTCTTTTGGCCTTCTGCTTTTAGTGAGATATAGTGGGGGTTATTTCAGCTAATATCTTTAAATTATAAATGCATTGGATTACATTTAATATGTCATTTGGTTTTTCCGATTTGTGGGAACAGTGTAACAAAAGCGTTCTGGTTCACAGTGAGGTAAACTCATGGTTCGATGCTTCTAGTACTATTTTGCAGGCAAAAGCTTTTGTACGGTCACCGTGTATTTATGATTGTATGACTGTATGTTTCATGCTACGCGTACATGTGAGGCTTGACTGGGATAATTTAACACGCTTGTTAGAACAGGGTGTGATGCAATCCTGCACAGCCCCTCAGAGTATTCTAACATGCAAGCACGGCCATGATCACATGTGCAGCGGTACGTAGCCTGTTCGTGTGCACACTCGAGCTAGCGCACATGTACGCACATGCTCGAAATCACACAGCATCTGCATGCAAATTTTTACAGCTGTCCATTTGTGCATGAGCATATATATATATATGTCTGCAATACATCCCGCCAGCATGGGTTTTGGTAAACCATGGACTTCCTGTTTAGCATATGCAATATGCAAAATGCTTATGACATATACATCAAATTACTGCATGCATTATAGTTGCTATAGCGTTATTGTTTTTTAGCCAGTGCATTCATTGGACAGATTTTTACACTATCTAGCACAGAGCACTTAGGGTCACGAGTCTTCTACCAAGCAACCCTTCCCCCACAC
>JAOTRQ010064821.1:0-13103 GCA_028565875.1 Hoplisoma paleatum
TTAACGCGTTAAAATCTTTGTAATTAATTAATCGAAATTAACGCGTTAAAGTCCCGGCCCTAATATATATATATATACAGATATAGCTTTTACACAGTGTTATGAAGGCAATGTTATCGTTTTAAGGCTTATGTTAATTTATTTTTATTCTGTTCTTTAAATACAAATTTTAGGTTCTTGCATATTTTAATACACTTAGTTTAAACATCATGGAAGAGACACCATGAAGTCATTAGTTACCAATATTTCATTGCTATATATTATTACGTAATTTTATATTATTTGTGGATGATCTAACATTAGCATTAATGTAATGGAACAAAGAGGATACACAGGTAGGTATAACTAAGCATAATAATCCCAGTCTGCGAATATATGTCACATTTGTGCTCCAGGTATTTCACTGTGTTTGTAAAAAAAAACATTTATTATTGTAAGCAGGGTTGTAGCTGGATGGAAAGAATATCTGATAACCCAACTGCACTTTCCCAACTTTTATATACATCTACTGTCAATAAATCAGACCTGACCGCAAAGAAATTACATTTACATTTTCAGCTTTTAGCAGACGCCTTAATCAAAAGTGACTTGGCCATTCAAGGGTTAAGGGCCTTTAGCCCAGTAGTGCCAATTTGGTAGTAGTGGGACTTGAACCGGTAACCTACTGCTCTCTAGCCCAGTGCCTCAACCACTAAGCCATCACTGCCCTAATAATATTATTTTTTATTCATTCTGAGCTCTGTAGTGTTTACCAACATGTAGAAACACCACTCTCAACATCGACTGGCAGTGGTAGTGTAGGTAGTGTTTAGGGACAGTGTAACCTTGTGGGTATCGACTAGAAAAATGGGGCTCTGCTTCAAATACACTGTTGAGATCATAAGCAAGAGCCTTAACCCTGTCTGTTCCTGTGTTTTTACCCCAACTGTAATACTGTACATCTGTATGTGTGTACTGACAAATAAAGACGTTCTACTAGTGTTTGCCATAAAGCAAAACTAGCCAGTAATGGGATTGGGACACTAACCACAAAAAAGTATAGACAATCGCCTTATTCCTTATTAACACTCGTTTAATCATCTAAAACAAAGTAATTTATCCAAAAAAAAAAAAAAAAAACAGACGTGAACGGATAAATTTTGTGCCAGGAATAACTACACTTTCTGACATGAATGTAATCATCATTGTATAAGTATAAAAACATGTTGTGCAGAGTCAAAATGTGGAGGGCCTCAGACGTCTGGGTGGAGGTGGGACCAAAAACCATCATAATAATAGTACTCATAATAACAAAATAATTGTTTTACTGAATATTTCCACTAGAGAATGTCTATGAAGGTGCTGTTTGTTGCCAGTGTTAATGCAATAATTTGTTTAGTGTTTTATCAAGATTTCTCCTCTTACTTTTTTGCAACTGATTTCAAAACATATGTTATCTGCCTAGGGCACACCAGTTGAGTATGCGAGTCTGTCTGTGCATGAGCCTGTGAGAGTGTTTGTATGAATACAACTTTCTCTCAGGCGGTGTGAACATGACTCTGTTGTGGAGCGGGAGGTGAACGACGTGTTCGTATGTATACTTTGTGAGGGGGGTCAGAGACAGAAAGCAGGTCGTGGCTGACAGGCTTCCCCCACATTCTCTTGGCAGCTAGCCTGTGCTTGTTTTCTCAGCACGGATGTGGTTCATGGTCGGAACAGGGCACAAGATAAGGACTCTTCTCCAAGCTGACGTGCTGATGTCTTTGAACTAGCAGTCACTATCGGGATCTTTCCGACAAGCAATGCGCTGGCAACGGCAAAAGAGCAAGAAGAATTTAAGCTCATATTGTTTTATCTGGAGGATAAATTAAGTCGTGTCAAAGAGGGGAGAACCGAATGCTGCTTTTTGAATAGTAAGAAAAGAGAAAAAAAAAGCTGATATGATATGAATCTTAATCGTACATTTTAGTACACTGGCAACCTGAAGGTATTTTACAAAACTGTAATAAAAAAGTCCTCCTTATGTGGTCTTGTAATTTGGATTATCCTATAATAAATATGAAAATATTTAGATTCAGTAAACCGAAATCCGGATATCAGTCAGCTAGCTATGTAGCTAAACAGACATAATAAGCTTTTGGGATGATTAAAGGTCTGCAAAAGATTGGCAACCTACTCATGGTGTTCTTATCTTTTGCTTTATGTTTTAAAACCCGCTGCATGCATCACTGACCCGAACAAACAAACAAAAACAAACTAACTAACGTTATCTTTTTGTTTAAAAATAAAACATTATATTGGTATGGATGATATATACTGACAGTGTATTACAATTACCTGAATATATTTATTGATACATATTTTTATAGTTCCTATAAGTTATGACGTGTTATTATTTGGACATTGATTTAACTTTTTAACACACGTGGATGTGCACTATTATTAAACTCCCAGCATCTGTACTTTGTGGAGCATCCTTTAACTTTCACACCTTCTAAACTTCTATAAAAAACAAGTGCTGACAAGCTTCTTGCACCTCTCAACTAGAATCTTTCCCCCTTCCTCATGTGCAAAACGCCTGTAGATTAGGGATGTTTCATAGCTTCTGTGTTGCAACTGCCTTCTTCAAATCCCACTAAAGATTTTCACTTGGATTTACCATGGCGACCCCACGATGTTCCAGAATCATTTTCTCAACCAGGATTTGAATGTAAATTGTTATTAAAAATAACACCCACAAATTGGACACCCAAAATGCCTTGAACACGAACAAGACAGAGAAACATCACCACATCACCAATAAGCCACATTCATGGTTGATGGTAAAGTAAGTATTCTAAGCACTGAAAGATATTTTTCTGGTCATAAGACTGTTCTTTCACCCACCAGACATAATGCAGGTCCATGTGTACAAAAAGTTTGTTGAAGCCAAATACAAATTGCTTTTTTTGTCATTACACATAATCAGATGTACAGTACAATGAAATGTCTCTCTTTGCATATCCCAACTTCTCTGGAGGTTGGGGTTAGAGCCCTGGGTCAGCAAAGGTATGGTGCCCCCTGAGCAAACAGGGTTAAATGTCTTGCTTAAAGACCGAACAGTGGCTGTGTAGCAGAGCCCAGATTTGACCCCCAACCTTTGGGCTCACCCACTAGGCTGCCTAGCCATGGGCTCTGTCCTTCTTTATACAGTGCATATTGGTGCCACTAAAATACTGTACTTGTACCACCCGTCATTATGTCATACTGAAAGTGTAAACAAAGCTTTGTTCCTCTTCTTCCATTAGTTTCCATTAGGAGTCCCCATTTCATATGGGGTTGCCATAGTTTTATGCTGGATGCCCTTCCTGACGCAATTGATCTGGGTTTCGGACCAGCTCCTCAATTAATTGGACATTCCATTGTCTCGGTTCTTTTCATTATAATTTCATGTTTCCAATAAACCTGGTTGTATGTTTTGGGATTGTGGACCAAAACTGTAACTCATACTGTAACTCAGAGAACATGTAAACTCAACACAGAAAGGATCTACACCACCTATTAAACAACGAACAAATGCACAATAAATGAAGAATCATATTATTGGAGAAGACGAACAAGCAACAGTAAAATTAGAGAAGTTTAGTTATTTAGAAATTTTTCATTCCTTTCAGTTATTAATGACCAAGACATCATGTCAAAAGATAAGTCCGTAAGTGACTGTAGAGTGCCATTGTCCACCCATGTGGGGTACACATGAGGGTTTAATTTTTTCTCTGAAAAGTTGATTCTCTCCATTTCTCAGCACCCTGAGCGAAAACACTAATTTAAAAGACCAGTGATGGCTCAGTGGTTAAGGCTGAACTAACAACCAGGTAATTGCCAGTTCAAGTTGTCACCCTAAGCAAGAACAGACGAAATCAGCATCCAAAAAATACCCCAATTGGTACAAATCATTGTACCAATTGTGTGGTTTTAATTCCATTTCAATTACCTTAACAAAATGAGGCTATTTCTGGACCTAGATGGTGCTTTCAAATATTTCTCCGTTTTACTCAGAGAAATTCTCCTGTTGATATGGAACCTGAAGTCAGGTTTAAAATCGGTGAACCATAACTTCAAGGATTCTGTCAGAAGCAAGTAAAAGCAAATAAAGTGTGATAAAGAACTAATGAAGCAGGGAGTGTGTTGTGTATGATTTAAAGCCTACCTGTTTGAAGAGTTGCAGGTTCACAGCCATCTGAAGGAAACTCCTCATGGTGCTGGAGCGGTGAGCCACAAAGCTCTCCTCACAAAAGGTGATTGGCTCTCCCTAAGAACATTTCGAGAAATAAATAACACATTTTGATGATAAAGTTTCAGCTGGCTAAAAACTGGTGACACACGATTGTCAGAAATCTGGGTTTGAAAATATATAATAACACGGCCCCGAGCACTATAAAAGTGCTAAACATGCACATATGATAAACAATAAACAACATGAGTTGATATATCAATAAAATGTCAAATCTGTAAATAAATATTAAACATTGTATTGAACAAGTATGGATACACATTATATAGTAAGCCCTATTCCTCATATGCATGAGACACAGAAACACATATTTTACTGTTTACATCAATTTTAACTTCTCAGCAATATCTAAATGCACTCTTGCTTTGCACGTCTCTGGTTATTCAAAGCCAAAACTAAGCACAAGAACTAACAGTATAAAACACAGAAAAGAAGCAGGAACAAAGTAAGCCTCCTGGCAAAACAAAGCCAATCTTACATCTAAACAGAAAGACATGTATTAGCTAGCAGACGTTTACTCAACTTCTGGTCTTGGAACACTTACATAGCAGTTGGGAAAAAAACGTAGTGCATTTTTTGGTCTCGGTAAATTTGAAATATGTTAAATTGAGTATCTTTGGTATTTTGGTTTATGTACTTTATACAAAACGCAGCAAAATTACTAGTGTTCATCAAGTCTGCAATGTAATGTAGTGCATAGTGTGCAATGAGCACTTATTAGTGCAATAGAACACTCAAGAAGTGACTGCCTAACATTTGATTACAATTCTCTAGTCCACCAAAGTATCCGCCAGTTTTTGCTTACATAATACTATATAGAAAATGTATTTATTTATTTTCTTTTGTTCAAACTCTACTGTTGAATAATTTCATTAATGCTAATTATATTTATATGAAGCAGTTGCCTTTACTTCCGATTGGCCTCTATTAACCAGTCAAAAGCCTCGTCTCTTCTGTTATGCAAAATGGGGCCCGTTTAGTGAACACAGTGTCCATCATTTCACGCTGTATTTTCTGGCCGTTTGAAGTCCCCAAGTACTTTCAGTGCAATAAGTTTTTTTTGTTGTTAAGAACACATCTTCTTAAAGGAATCAGTATCAGTTTATATTTAGTATACTTTCACCATTTAGTGCCTGTTGTGTGTGTCTGTGTGTGTATACTGTTTGATTGTTAACTTATATAAGATTGACAGCTCAATCAGTTAACACCAGCACTATTAATCACAGCCTTTTTATACACTGCATTAGCTAAACTTGCTAGCTAAAAATGTTTACTCTCTTACAAAAGCAAGCGGTTACCAACATAACTGTTAGTCCAGCCAGTTTCTAATTACAGGGTGCTTTAAACTTTCCCCTGATTCAATACCAATTCATAAACAGACCACTGAAGTTGTGCGTTATTGTGTGTTCTTGGTTTGACCATATTTGGTGTTCCGGATGTAATCACGGAAAAATAGTGACGTAGACTTGTAGGCAAAAATCTTTGAAACATTTCCATTGTGTTCTGTAGTAAATAAATAATTCCAGAACCCTGAACATTTTCTTATGTGTAGATTTTTTCTCCTGAGCAACACTACAGGCGCAGAAATAAGAGATTGAAAAGAGTCATGATAACTATAATAATACAAGTACATTACATAATAATGTACTTGTGCATCGATTATATAACTGTACAAGTTAAGGCGGGCTGATTGAGTAGTGCAAGGGCTAATTTCAGTATCAATACAACTACACAACAGTTAAACAAGCTAACACTTCAATTAAATCACTCGACTTTCTGGAAAAGTGTTCAGATTCTATTAAAATGTATTTATTCTATATTTCTATGAAAGCATTACATCGCGTTAAACATTTTTCCTTATTACCACTCGTAATTCTGCGTATCTACTGATATTCAGAAGAAAAATGTACTTCTGTATTTCCACAGACTATCTAACTGAGCATCTGTGGGGCAATCTAAATAATCATTCATACACACTGTAAGAATCCACCATCCCTACCCAGCCTCCAACGGTTTTCTGAACTGCACTCAGCATGGCTCCAGATACCTGTGACAAACAGCCAAAAATGTACCGGGTTTCCCTAGATATTAGCTGTTCATAATAATGTGACTCGTCATGCTACATTGTGCAAGAGACTTAAAGCAGAATTAGACCATATGCATCATAATTAAGTTGGCATACACCTAACCACAGCACTTCCTGTAAACAGCTGCCAACTGTTCTTATTTGCATCTCTCACACTAAATGAAATTCACATCATTAGCATACACGGCAGCTAGAGCAGAGTTTCGTACCTGTCTGATCAAAATGCAGCGTGCACTGTGTTGGCTGCTGAAGATGCTGGTGTGCGTTTGCTCATTTAGTAAAAATGTGTAGTGAGGATCAATAACAGAAGCCGGCTAGATTCACATCAAAGTAGGACAACCTATATACAACAGGACTGCGACTACCTCACATCATGGATCATGCTGGAAATTCTCATTAGTGTTTGCCAGCTTTGCTTTATTTGCTGCTTAGTTGGACCTCAGGGCTCGGACGGCTTCTGGTCTGAAGGCGTGTGAGCAGTGTAAATGCAGAACTAGATTCTGAATTGATTCAAGCTCCTGGATTCAAGCTCTTATGCTTAAGAAAGAGGTGGCAGCTCACAAAAAACACAGTATTTAATTAGTATCAACATCCACTGATAGATCTTCTAAACAACTCATTATAAATATTCACAAATTACAAATATTATTCCTGCTATACACAGAGACGTATGTTTGAATTTAAAGTTTGAAGCAAAGAAAAGAAGCCTGTGTGTGAAAAGAAGCCTGTTTACACTGTTTTCCAAATTATTATGCAAATAATATTTTCTCAGATTTTCCAAAATTACCTATAATGAATTGCAGTTCAAAAACCTTTCAATTGTACTCTAATAGTTGATGACTGGAAAATTACAATGACTGCAATTCGTATACATAATTTTGGAAAACATGAGAAAATATTATTTGCATGATCATTTGGAACCCAGTGCACAATCAGATGAAGTGACATCAATGATGGTCAGTTACACCATAGCGAGAAACAGCACAGCCAATCAATGATCTTGTGGGCGGTCTAAAAGGAAGGCTTGAGTGCTCGTTTTCTGCTTGATTATAAAACTTGACCCGTCTCAGTTTATTATAACGTAATATTGTTTTTGAATGATAAAGCGTGTAGGGTACAAAAATAGCCTTTTGAAAATGTCACCCCTGCCTCCCATATGTGCAAATTCAACATAGAACCCAAAATCCAGAACCACAACTGCTCAATGTGGGAATGAAACGCGGGACCTTCTTGTTGTAAGGTGACAATCCCACCCACCAAGCCATCTGTAGCTTTTAGCAACCGTCACTCACTACAAATAATGCAATTGCGGTTTAAAAGCCTTGTTCAAAGTGTGACCTTGGTAATAGTGAGCCTAGAACCAGCAACCTCTGAGCTATCATTGACCAAAGGTCATGTGCTTGTGTGTACAGATGTGTGCCACAGCACACTGAAAGAATCTTTAGCTTTAAAAGTGCTGCAAAGAAAACAACTGATAATATCAGAGATAGCAAGTAAGTAATCGTAGCTGCATATGGTCAGAAGTCTTAAATATTATGTTTTACACTTTGGTTATGTTCATAAAACTAGTAATCACCAGTAACACAAATAAAAAAACTCGAACACTTTTGTGAACCATTATTATATAAAATTCCCCAGACTGCATGTAAAAGTTCCACTCATGATTCAGACGACCTTGGAGGTAGAACCTCATGCTAGGTGATCTGAGTTACCTATTGTCGAGTCAAGTCGAATTAACTTCATTTATATAGCGCTTTTTACAATAGACATCTCAAAGCATCTTTACAAAATACAGGACTAACAGATACAGAAGCCCCTGTTGAACAAGCTGAGGGTGACTGTGGCAAGGAAAACTCCCTGAAAATTACAGGAAGAAACCTTGAGAGAAAACAGACTCAACAGAGCCCATCTTTCATGGGTCTTTGTATGCAGCGATATTGGAACTGCAGTCTCTTTAAGTTCTTAGCCTCAGCGGGTAAACCGGTTCCCATCAGAATGCCAGGAAGAAACCTTGAGAAAAACCAGACTTAGCAAGGACCATCCTTCTTGTGTGGTTCTGGAAGAAATTGTCACATCAGACAGTGATTGCAGTGAGTCTGAATAAGAAATAGCTGCCCTGGTTTGTCTACTGACTAAGCTTTCCAGATCTAGACCTCATTTCAATTTGGAAACACAAGTAAACACAATCTAAAATGCAATAAATGTACGTGTGGTGAGAGTAAAATGTCTCATCCCAAAATCCACACACCGTTTTTTGAGTTTCAGGACTAACTACTACCAAAAATCACAAAGTTTAGACTGGATTACAAAAAAGACAAACTTTAGAGGCATTTCACAGAGTACTTTTTTAAATATAACACAGCTGTTTCGTAAACTAATATAAAAGTCTTTTGAAACTGAATCTGATTTCAAGATAAGCAGAAAAGAAAAGAGAAAATGTATAAAAGTTGATGCTACTGTGCTGAATAAAGACAGCAGCTTTGAAGACAAAAGTTCTGCAAACTCTGCTTTTTTCTTTTTCTTTCTTTTTTTTATGTGTTTGTGTGTGAAAAAAGACGGATTGTGTACACACCAACGCTGCAGCATCAATTATGAATCCACCCGCTGTGGGTCTACACAAACCAATTACTCCCACCCTTTCCAGAGCCGGTCGTATCTGACAAACAGAAAGCGTATTTTGTTTTAGTCTGCGTCGGGCTCGAGATTGAAAAGCCTATTTGAGGAGTTGAGAGGAACGGAGAACAATACTGCAGCAGGCCTTAAAGGAGGCTTCAAACAGACTGTCCTGCCTTTTCAAGTTCTGACATTTCACTGAAACAGACAGACCCACCTTAACTCGCACCCCTTCCTCCTGTCCTTTTTTTATCCTTAGTTACTTCCTTTTCTCTTTACTTCAAGTTGGCAGGCCGCTTAGCTAGCTCTTAATAACTGCTGCTAGTATATGACACATATCTATAGTCTGGGTGTCGATTCCAGAACAAAATCTTAATGATGTTTGAAATTCTATTAAAATATGACTACAAATATCCTCATAAATTACCCGGTAGTCATTTTTACACAGTTGGTCCAATCATTAAAAGAAGCCCAGTGTTGTAATGATTTACACATATACATTTTCTTTTTATAAATATCTATACGCTGATCAGACATAACTGTATCACCACTGTCTGAAAACTGTGTTTGCTGCTAAAACAGTCCTGTAAGTGTGATACACTATGTAAACTGATATCTTTCTATCGGAACCAGCATTAACTTTCTGCATTTTAAGGCTACATTTGCTTGTATAAAGGATTGGACCAGATGGGTCGTTTTCGATTCTTAGACCAAGAACATCCCACGTGAGCTATAGTTTTGGAGATTCTCTTACCAATGACTGTGGATAAAATGTAATGTATCCCACTTACTAATAGGTGCCACGATAAAGAAGAATTCAGTGCTATACACTAAATTTGTCAGTGTTCTTAACACTAGAACTACCAGGATTTTCATGTGACCCCTTTTTCTACCAGAGGCTGCCAAATGGCATCTGATAATGTTGACTTTTTTCAGGGGGTGGGGGTTCACGAACTTGTTCCAGAGAAGATTGTAGAGTGTAGTAGAGTGTCTCCTTGCAAATGTAACGGCGAGAAGAGCTATTCACATTTGCCAAATGGCAGTTCTTTGGGATTTAAAGGTAAAATTGGCAAATGGCAGCGGTTTGGTAGTTCTAGTTATAAAGCTATGTCTGGTCAATGTATTTATATATGTATGCACATGTCTCTGTATCCCACATGAATGAAGGTGATAATGTATTCACATTTAAATACAAACAAACACAGTCACACATTTTTTTTAAAATAAATCCATAAAACACATCACATAAAATATTCTTTACATTTGCACTGTTTTAGTTCAGATTTTACTTCACAGTTTTGATTTTCAGCTATTTAAATCAGCCATTCAAACCTTACAATGGAAACAGGACATACAGCTCAATTCGTACCCTCAGGTTGTAGTGTGTTGTGTATTATTATGTTGATGCTTGAGGATATCATATTCATCTAACATTCTACCTCTATAGTTTTCAGTCATCATAAAATAACAAGACATTAAAAAAACAATATGATCCCATTAGGTACCTTACAGGACACCAGCTGATTTACATTAATAAATAAACTACTCAGTCACTATATTATTGAGTATAATAATATAATTATCAAACCATTTAACAGTACACTGTAAAAATGACCATATCGCATGTAAACCATGTAAATCTGCGGTGCCAGTAATCATAACCGGCACAGAAGCTAAACAGCTAGAATTGTCACTTCACACTGGTTTGATCCCATTCAGAGCAGGTTGGCAGCCTTCCTGTGTTTGCATGATCTCCCTGTGTCTGTGTCAGTTTACTTTGGGTACCTCTGAATACCCTGTTTTTCTGCCACAGTCCAAAAACATGCAGTCAAGATACCGGAATTGTCCAGTGTGTACGTACGTGTGTGAGACCTTCTCAGATTTTTACTGCATTCACCCAGTGTTTTCCACCATGGCACAAAAAAGGTTTAAGCGGTGGTAAAACTAAGTAATGGATGAATGTGTGAGTGAATGAATGGTTCAAGCTCAATCATTACCACGTTGTGATGTTTTTGAACCAGACCCTAAACCCTTAAACCCAACCACTTAAATTGTATTAGGTCACAGCAGTAAGGAGTTAGAATAAAAGCATTAGCCAGCTGCTAAATCCCTTATGAGATGTAATTCATTAACATCAGATCACATGATCATAAGGCTAATTCAGAACAGCATATGGGGACTTGAAATGTGAAGAAAAATAGAATTTAAAAACTGATTTTGAATCCTGAGCTTTTGTGTTTATGAAACAAGATGCTGCACCATTCAGTGCTGATTTGAATCCCTCTAATAATCCCTCTAAGAGGATTGATTTGCTCTTGTAGGACCCCTAAATTTGTTTTCTTTCTCGATAAAAAAGGACCTACCGACTAGTACCAGTCCTGGTGGCTGGAGACAAGGCTACAACTTCCCACATGAATGGAATTCATACATCTGTTACTCACAAACATCATTTGATATATTGTTTATCCTCCAATGTTCATGTAACAATGCCAACAGTGTTCTTGCTAAATCATTTTGCAGCAACATTCTTTCTGCTCTATTTCCTTTTAATACATCATGTCGTATTCCTGTGAAATCTGGGGTGTGTTTTTTATTCTGATGGGAAGCAAAGTTGAGCCATCAGAAGCGTCACAAGCTGTAGCACAGTAACTGAGATAAATCGGAAGGTCGTTTGTTACTTCATTTTGCATACAAAGACAGCATACTGCAGAACCATGCAAGTCGTTCTGAATGGAAGCATCTGCTAAACGCCAAAATGTTAATATTACTAATAAAAAAAGCCAAAATCTGAATCCCCACCAAACCATTAACCAGCCATTATAAATGTTAAAACTAAAAAGCAGACAGCAAAGAATCTTACAGGCTTGTATCTCAGGGCGTCTCTGTAAGAGCCGAACAGGGCGGCTTGGGAGTGCAGGAAGGCCTGAGCCACTCCTGTGCCTGTAGCGGTCGACTGATTCTTCAGCTTGCTCTTCAGACTCGAGACCTGAGGGAGAAAGAACGAGGAAAAAGAGGAAGAGAGTGTTAAATTAGCACCTCCGAAATTGGTGGAGGAACAGGCAAAACCATTCAAAGTGTGAAGTGTCACATTTGCAGGTGACCCTTCCCACCCTCGTCTCTCTCTCTCTCTCTCTCTCTCTCTCTCTCTCTCTCACTCTCACTCACTCACTCTCACACACCAAAAAGATTAAAAAAGAGGTTAGGAAAAGAAGAAAAGAAAGACTCTTCATGCCCTCTTGTGCCGTTAAAACGCCTGCTGCTCTGTTAATTGATGTAATGGCAGGGTGTAAGGAGGGTGGAGCTTTTTGTTTGTTTATTTGGTAAATGAACGCAAAAACATGTTTCACAATTCATCGTTAAACTACAGAGGTCCAAGTAAGCATATCAAGCAAACACTTATTCCATTTATTTTCTATACGAGCTTTTATATATCAGTTACATTACTAATGTTTCATTAGTACCATCCCCGGAGATATGTAGGTAGAGCTTTGGGTTATCAACTGGAAGATTGGAGGTTCAAATCCAGGCTCTGCTACACAGCCAATATTAAGTCCTTAACCCAGTGTAGCCTAGTGGGTAGAGCGTTGGGCTATGAACTCAAAGGTTGGGGTTTAAATACAGACTCTGCTACACAGCTACTGCTGGCTCCTTGAGCAAGACTCTTAACCCTGTCTGCTCTAGGGGTGCCGTATGTTGGCTGACCCTGCGCTCTGACCCCAATTTCCAGACAAGTTAGGATATGCGAAGAGAAAAATTTCAATAAACTGCACATCTGTGTATTGACTTATATGTCATATATATAATGACAAATAAAAGCAATTTGTTGTTTAAGTTAATCCTCAGCTCCAGAGGGCGGTGTACTTTGGCTGACCCTGTGCTCTGACTTCAGCTTGGGATATGCAAAAATGTTTTAGTTGTACTGTACATCTATATATGTGTATTGTCTCTTCTATTCTATTAGGCATCACACAAAAAAATTTACAAACATTATATGTGCAAATGAAACAGTAGCACGTAGAAATGCATACCCAAAATAATTATATGAGAATTATTGTCTTTAATTAGTCATAAAATACAACATGAATGTACAAGTACAAAAATGAAACGCAAACAAAAAGCCCTAAAGTGATTTAAAAAATGAACTTTTAATTC
>JAOTRQ010064839.1:0-13100 GCA_028565875.1 Hoplisoma paleatum
GAGCAGACAGGGTTAAGGATCTTGCTCAAGGACCCAACAGTGGCTGTGTAGCAGAGCCTGGATTTGAACCCCCAACCATTGGGTTCCTAGTCCAACGCTCTACCCACTAGGCTACACTGTCCCTAGCAGCATCACATTTTTCATTTTCTCATTGCCCCAAGAACGAACACCACAGCAAACCCCCTTTTTAACCTTACAGAGACATTAGGGCACAATTACAGATTCAACCAGCTCCGCTGTAACTAGAAACAGTGTTGGGACATCATAGTACACAGAGTCACTGTCAGGACAGACTCATGGGGCATAGTCTGCCGCTTTACCTACATTGTACATTAATAGTTTACTATATTCATGTACACCTACATAGTTTCTTACAGTAATACTCACCTTAAATACTTCAATGTACCTTAAGCTGTTGTGTTTATTAAGTAGTAAATAAACACAAACTGCTCGCTTAATTAGTGAAAACGGATGTAATATTTTATTTTAATAGTGTGTCCAATACCTGACTTTAATCCTCATTACAAGGCTACAATGTAATGCAGTTCAAGGTTTTCGAACAGACTTTGCCTTTCTATGTATAAAATGTTTTTTTGTGTGGCTTACTTCTGATTTACGATTTAGATAACAATTAAGTTATCTAAAACTGACACATCACAACAGATTGCATCGTTTCCGTCAACTGTATACAGCTAAATCGATCTATTGGAGTAATATAAAGAGCTTTTTTTTTGCTGTTTTACTCTTTTAGCTAGCAGAGGCTAATCTCATTTAGCTTGTCATGTAAGTATTAAAACATCTTTTTATTTTTTTTAAGCAAATGCACATTTTATATTTAGTAACTATTCTTCTTTTAGCATTTTATGTATACCGTACATGTTCTTACGTTTCATTTTTCTTTTATCAAAGAACATCCATGAGAAGTAAATATTCACTAGCCTTGAATCGGGGTCGTTTCCAAACAAAACAGAAGGCTGCTCCTGTAAATTCTTACAGGAATACACGCTGTTTTTGACCCGCTGTCCCTTTCCCCAGCCATATCAGTCATAACCAGTGCTGAGTAATATCCCAGACTGGTGATAAGAAGGTTGCTGGTTCAAGTCTTACCATCACCAAGTCACTTGTGCTGAGTCTTTTTGCAAGGTCTTTAACTCTCAGGTGCTTGCATTATATTTTATAATTAAAATAAAAAGTTGTAAATGTCTCATGGATGTAAATATATACTTGAGCCAAGGTTCAAGTTTTACAAGTTCTCTCCATGTCTGTGGGAGCTTTTTCCCAGTCACTGTGGGCTTCCACAGTTTTTTTCCAGTTCCCTCCTTTCAAAATGGATCAGAAAAGGAACTGGCTATTCCTGATTGTTTCATGGCCTGACTAATGTCTGAATTTAATAAGTGAGATAACAAGTCCCCTGTACAAAGCCAGCAATTCTTCCAGAATTTTCTGTACCCACAGTTAGAATTCAACTGGTGCCCAGTTTGCTGGTAGCTGGTGGTTGTGATTTGAATTCACAAGATGTCAGTGCTCCCATGTTTTACTGCGCAGTTAAATTAAATTTAAGACTACAAACACACTAGAAATATAGAGTTCTATGTAGATAAACTGAAGTCATTTTGAAGTCTTAATTTACTCGGAATAATACCATTATCTTGTCTTGAGGCTTGTTGTCCTCGAGTCCTGAGTGGAGGATCAAGTCGAGTAAGTCTGGAGGTTCTGAGGTTGTGTAGTACACAGTGTGGGTTTGAATAAATCCTGGAGGTACTTTGGTGCTGGTCCATTTTTGGTTTTATCAGTATTTTAGTGATCTATCCATAAAATGTATTCATAGCTTCCTTCACTATTATCTATAGTATAGCCCTCACTATTTTTTATCGTATAGTCTTTTATTTACAACAGCTGGATTAGTAATTAGTAATTAGTAACTTATTCAAAAATCCAAACATGAGCGTCATTGTTGCATCATAACATGTTGTGTTATAAATGTGCAGCTAGATTTGAAGTTTCTGTTACAACTGAAAATTTATCGGTCGCGTAAATAAGCAGCACCGCAGTTTTTTATGTACGAAATTTTAGAAAAAAAGTGCGGCTTATACTCGGGCCAATACGGTATTTACTAATCACTTGTAACCAGTGTTTATCAGTGTGTGTTCCTGTTGTATGGAGATTAACTACTGTGTTGTTGTATATGGGATTAGTTTTTATGAAGTGCATCATTAATTTTAAAACATGGCCATACTTACGTCTTGTAACATTCGTCTTGCTAGTTCACTAAACTGTGTAAACTAAACTACACGATAGAACTTACTGATCACTTCTCCAGGTGTGTGTCTTATCTGATGCTTGAGTGATTACCACGTTACGGAAACGCCTGCACACTCCCCTCTGACCCAAACACACACACACACACACACACACACACTCTGAGGCAGGATGGGGAAAGTCAACGTGACCCGAATCTTCGCTGAACAACAAAGGAACAACAAACACACTTTTCATTCATTCATTTTCATCTCGTCCTGGTCAGGATCACAGTAGGAAACACTAGGCACATGGCACAAATACAAGCTGCATAGGGAGCCAATCCAATAAATGTCGTCACACCTACCACACCAAGACATCATGTCATTTACTAAAACATTGCATTTAGAGCAGCAGGTCCATCTTCCGTATCTTTTGAGATGTGTTATTAATTGTAACTACTTGCCAGAAAACATGAATGAGTGTTTGGTGATTCGTAGGGCTGATAAGGTTGTGAATGGAGACACAGACCCTGATCTGATTTTTTGTTTGGCGTTTTACTGAGATAAGATGGAAATTATAAATACAATAATGTCAAACCCTGAAGTACATCTGGATTCCAAACTTTTCCTGGTTTTGTAGTTTATAGTAGTTCTCAGTCCTGGTTGGTAATTTTTGAGTGAAGGCATGTATTAGATTTATGTACCTTTACCAGACCACTCACTGCATTTTATCTCTCTATTAAATCTCCACATCATCCACTGTATTAGATCTCCACATCATCCACTGTATTAGATCTCCACATCACCCACTGTATTAGATCTCCACATCACCCACTGTATTAGATCTCTTTACATCATCCACTGTATTAGATCTCTTTACATCATCCACTGTATTAGATCTCTTTACATCATCTACTCTATTAGATCTCTTTACATCATCCACTGTATTAGATCTCTTTACATCATCTACTCTATTAGATCTCCACATCATCCACTGTATTAGATCTCCACATCATCCACTGTATTAGATCTCTTTACATTATCCACTGTATTAGATCTATTTACATCATCCACTGTATTAGATCTATTTACATCATCCACTGTATTAGATCTCTTTACATCATCTACTGTATTAGATCTCCACATCATCCACTGTATTAGATCTCCACATCATCCACTGTATTAGATCTCTTTACATCATCCACTGTATTAGATCTCTTTACATCATCCACTGTATTAGATCTCCACATCATCCACAGTAATAGATCTCCACATCATCCACTGTATTAGATCTCCAGAACATCCACTGTATTGAATCACTGTATTAGATTGCCAGACTACGCTTGGTACTATATTACTGTATTATATCACTAGACCACTCAGTGTATTAGATTTCCAGTCCACTTCCTGTATTAGATCACTGTATTATATTACCAGATCTCTCTGACATCTCTAGATCATCCACTCTATGAAATCTTTTCTTTTGATTTAGAATATGGTGAGTTTTGTGTATGTGTGTGTGTGTATGTGTGTGTGTGCGTGCGTGCGTGCGTGTGTTTGTGAGAGAGAAAGTGTGAGTGTGTATGAGAGAGAGAGAGAATGGTGGATCTGGATGGAGATGATAAGCTCTTCCTCAGGAAGTTATAGTGCATGATGATTTCCTGTTAAGGAAGAACTCACACTAATGAGCATGATGTAAAAACACTTTTCAGACCCTCCGTGTCTGATAATCATCAGATTTTCTCACTACTGAATTGCATTTCCACTGAGATTAATTTCTCTTTGAATCAGATTCTGGGTTTTAGGAACCTGGTCATTTTTCTAGTCGAGTTTTAAGCTTTAATTAACTGACAGCAGCACAAGTATTTAAAATTATTGTTATTGATTGTGAATACAATACTGTTCAGGTTGTTAATAAACGATAATTTTATGGTTAAAACTAAAAATTCGACAATTTTTTTCCAATATAAGACATACCCCGAAAGTAAGACATAGTGGGGCTTTTGGGGATAAAAAGAAAGTAAGACACTGTCTTACTTTCGGGAAAACACGGTATTAGACCGAGAAAAAGTGTGATTGCATGTTGTGTGAGTCTTTTTAATGTCCCGATCGAAACCCCTTTGAGATGATTCGGGATGCAGAGTGAAAGCAAACCAATCAACACGCTCTCGGCACCTCTGGACACTTCTGATCTCTCGTGAAGCCGAGTGAAAGAACGGCAATGGAAAAGCCGGTTTTAGGACAGAGGGGCTTCTTTCCTTGTATCACGGCCTCTCAAGAAAAGCTTGTTAAAACTATGTCAACATATGTTTAAATATTTCAGTCACAGGACATCACTGAAATCCGAAAACTGTTGAGAACTACGTCGGTTAGAAGTGTGTGTACTTCTGGCTATTAATATTAGTTATAATTGAAATGGAATTTAAGGATAAGAACTAATTTGTTATTAGGAATTGGGATGTCTGGTGTCTGTCTTATTGGTTATTAGTTCTACGTCCGTTCAAGTCCTCGCTCAGGGTCCAACAGGGGCAACCTGTGGACTTTTTAATTACTAATCCTGTACCTTAATCCAGCACTAATGCTCGCTGGTATCATAGCATACAACCCTGTCATCAAAACAATCCATGCATGTTTAACTACTTTATTGTAAAAGTTCTAAAGGATTCACTTTGAAGGGAGTCATTGTGGTTTAGGACGCGCCCAGGCGATCACACACACCACATTACGCACCGTAAACACCACGTATGCCTGTGTGAGCTTAGTTCACACAGCAGCAGAACAGCTGGAGATCTGGTCGTCCTACCGGCCCCGCTGTGTGTACATGGGGGGGTATAGAGGTGTGTATTGAGGGGGGTACATTGGGGTGTAAGTGGGCTTGGTCGGGGTTGTTTTTCAAGGATACAGTGCAGATCATGTAACACTGACGAGTCTCTGCCCGGCGGGGGGCTTCATAAACTCACCCTGCAGGACTTCCCCCTGTCCGGCCGGCCAAGACCACACGCCCCATTACACATCTAACGGTCTCCTGTACTGCCCCCTGCGTTTGCGTGTGTGTGTGTATGGGAGAGTCATGGCTTCTGCGCTACTGAAGCTGATAAAGAGTTATCAGTCTAATCCACATTGATCTGATTATCAACGCTCTGATAAACCACCACTGTGTCTGATGCCCATCAAGGTTCTCAGTGGTTTAAGGGATCAGTGGTGCAGCACCGGTGTCTGTTTCTCAATGTGGAGGGATGTTAAACATACCGTAACATCACGGATGTAAGACATCCAAGGATTTAAAACAAATGCTAATGGTATGATTGAAACAGCCCTTCAGTTTTAAATCTAATCTTTCATCTTTGTCCAATTTATTTTCATTTCCATTTAAATTGTCAAGTATTCATCAGACTTACAATTATGACTGAACACGATCTTTGAGCTATTGAGGGTGATTGGCTTTGCTCATGGCCTCGAACCCAGTACCCATTCACTTTTAACACTCTTCTTCATTCTTTTAGACCTTAAGAAATTATTTCTTTTCAAATATGTCAATCAGTGCAGTGAAACACACATTTACACACACTAGGTAGTAGCAGTGGGCACACGTTGCCGGCACGGTGGGCAGCCCTAGACACGATGCCTGGTGAGTTAGCCTTACTTTAGGGCACTTTACTCGTGACCTGTCTACTCTTATGATCGAACCAACAACTTTCCAATTACAAGCCCAGTTCTCTAACTATCATGCACATCACGTACAAGGAACCAGCCGTTACTATACAGATGTTATGAACCAGATATTACACCCAATGTAGTGATGTCACGATAAATTACTTTAAAATGTAAATACATTATTCTTGATGTTTTATTTGAATAGAGGTTTATAAACGTGTAATATCTTGTGATGTTGAATGTCAATTACTTGAATTTCTTTGCATATTTGGGCTTGTTTGTAACAACGTAACTGTTTTTGACACTCGAGGAGCTGTTATCTGTTTTATGAGAGTAAAAGACTTATTTATTTAGGTAGCTCACTATGTAGGGAGTAACACAGCAAAACAGCTCATTAGGTTTTTGATCACATCCCATTGAACTAATTTGTAAAATTCCAAACGCTAATAATAAATAAATCGGTATTGGAAAGATTGGAAAGTTGCTGGTTTGATTGTGAAGTCAACAAGTCAGGACTGAACGCAAATCAAATCAAAGTTTATTTGTCACATACATAGTTATACACCGTACAACCGGCAGTGAAATGCTTTATGTTATACAAACTCCATCCGAACACTCAAAATAACGGTTAACGAGCTACATAAATAGATATAAATGAAAACAATAATTGTAAACATTAAAGTAAACTTTTTTAACAATATAAAAAGTAAAAATTGGAAAGGTAAGTTATAAAGGGAGAAACTGTAAATATATATTAAAATAAAGTGACTGATGTTAAAGTGACTTAGTGACCATGAATGTCCAAGTATTTATAAAGTGACATTGTTAATAAAGTGACCCAGTGTCCAATGACATCAAACCCTGGGTGCCAGGGCTGGCGATGCACACTATTTCAGGCATATGTTCTCCATAGTGTGTGTTCAGTAGTATGTGTAAATGTGTGTTTCACTGCACGGATTGGGTTATATTCTTAGGAAACATTTCACACAATGGCAAAGTGACAATTTATTCTACAAACTAAATTGTAAATAAAAGAATTGTTTGTACTCACTGGTAAATGTTATAAAGTACAGTATGTAAGTCTTGTCGTGTCCAACAGTAAAAAGTACAGAGGTGCTTATTAACTTTTTATGACTCAAATCTGCTGTTTAGTTTTGAAATTAATTTTCTGCCCCTTTCGTGGCTCCGAAGATCTTAAGAGGTTAAGATGAATGCAGCTTTTTAAGGACCTTTGGACCCCCGAATCACACAAACACAAGTTCAGAGGTTAAGAGGATTTAAAATAAGACACTGCACTTAAAGAAACTCTGTGTGAGTCTGAGCTGAACGAGCAGGAATAAATAAACAATAATAAGAATTAATGCAAGTTACTTTTCCCTATAATAAGCTGCTTTTATAAAGCAGTTATATAATTTTTATACTTTTATAACTCAGTTATGTTAAGGGGGAAATGCAACTAAGATCAACTTCAACTTTATAGCATTTATTAGATGAAATAATTCTCAGGTTCATATATGATTAAAGTTTACTGTATGAGAAGATTGTAAAATGTTTAAAGAAATGTAGAATGGAGTTAAAGTCCTGAGCGCTTCCTATCTGCAGGATTAAGATTAAAGTTAAGATTAGTAAAGAATGTAGATGATTTATCTGAACTCATATCAACAGTTTAAATCCTTCCAACTATTCCTGTATAAACACAACGATATAAACTTTATACCAGAACTGCACAACTTTATTTATTTCTAATATTCATTCTTTAATTTCAGTGTTTAGTTGTTACTACAAAATCATACAAATATCTGTGTTGTGTTGTGTGATTCGTTTGAAAGACTCATATGTGATTTAGTGTTTTCTTTAGGTAATAAATAATAAAAATACAATTACTTTTATTATTTTTACATCTTATATATAGAATCCCATAAAATACATAGTACATATGAACTATACACTGAATTCACAGGTATAAAGTAAATGCATCCAAGAACCTCCAAGATTTGTATGTCTTGAAGATCTCTCTCTCTCTCGCTCTCTCTCTCGCTCTCTCTCTCTCTCTCTCTCTCTCTCTCTCTCTCTCTCTCTCTCTCTCTCTCTCTCTCTCTCTCTCTCTCTCTCTCTGTGTGTGTGTGTGTCTGTGTGTGTGTGTGTGTATGTGTGTAGCTACATATTATATGTATACATACATGCAGTATGTAGCTAGCTAACTAAATATAGAGATGTTATTTTTCTACATTAAAATGTTAATGATGTGTTTATGTTTATAATGCTCTGTATATATAAGTTAAAATCATTGTGTTATCCACCGTGTTTCCTCATTCACATTGGTAGATAATAACGTAATCCCTTGCAATATCCTGAAACCATGTCAGGAAATGCAATTAACAGATGGTATTTAAGTATGTGAGTTTGCTGGTATATTGGGATGAATGTGACTTGGATTTTGTGAGTACTAAATGTGCCACAATGATATTAAGTATGTGTGTGAGTAAGCGTTCTCTGTCCTCACTGCATTAAGTAAGGACACCGGATAGAGTGACCTCACTGCTTTTTACTCTGCCAGCAGACTTGTCATGTCCTGTCCTACCTTACTGCTTGTTTCCGAGCTTCCTAACACCAAGCTGTGTGTTCTAATTCTGTACAGAGCTGGGTGCCACAGTCCAGTATAGATAGCAGTGGGACTTTGCCTCTGTTGCTCTACAAACTTGGAACTCCTGTCAAGCAGACATTATAGGACAGTTTGATCAGGTTTATGATTAAATCTCATTTCTAGAGTTTTCAGCGTTTTTTGTTTTACGTTTACCTACTGTTTTACTTTTACAAACTCCTTGTTGCAATTGTTGACTGTGGGCATTTAAAAAGCTTTTTTAATAATAAAAAAAATAACCCACTTAGGAGTTTTTTCAGTTTAGTTAACAGTGAAGTAGCACGGTGCCTAAGTGGCTAGCACTGTCGCTTCACATTAAAAAGCTCTTAGGACTATCCCCCTATCACTATTATCAATAGTAATGCCCCTAACACCAAAAGGGTGAAGGCTAGCACATTCCTCTATTGACACATGTGAAGCCTTCCTGCATGAACACTGATGCAGCATCACAGAGTAACTAGCATGATCAGAGGAAAGCCCAGAGACCCAGTTCTGATACATCAGCTAACAGATACCTTGGGAGTGATGTGGTGACTCACCAAGAGAGAACAAGAGAGCTAATTTTGCCATCTCAGACTCCTGCTGCTGATGGCAGGCAGCATGATCCAAGATTTGAACGGGTAATTATTGGATCATGGTGGCAGCACCACTCGGAGCTCCTATTTATACCCATCTATTTTTTGCTTTTATACATGGGGTAAATTAGTGCACAGACAATCCATTCATAAAATGCTGACAGAGAATTGGACATTTTTATGAAGAAAAAGACGTCTACAGGATAGTTGGAACTTTACAGAGAAATATAATAATATATTTATTAATATATGAGTTTAACATATTTGTCTAACTTAGCCTTCTTCTAAGAGAAATTAATGACTTCTAAATATGGATTTACTTTCCTGACTTACATTTAACACTTGAAAGCTTGGCAATTTGCATCAGCAGCAATTGTTCAGACTGACACCATTCAGTGCAAATCCTCAATAACTGTGATTGTGTTAAATATATGTAAGATTTCTTTTCCCCACTAACTCCTAGCTTAAAATCAAAATAAGACCTTAAGCACTTTGAAAATAGAGCATACAGCAGCAATCTTAATCAATCTTGTTCCACACCACTAAGCCAGAGCTTAAATCTGTTCGTCTTGGAGCCATGGACTAGTAATGAAGCCACCTTGGATTCACAGTCATAATTTCTCCTTAAATGTTTGTTGTGATGTATTTGTTATAAATGTTCTATATTTTTCTTAGCAGGTTGTGTTCGCAATGACCCACAAGAAGCTTCTCAATGTCTTATCATCCCTAACCTTCTTTACTTCCTACTTCTTAACATTCTTATCCTAATGAGTAGTTTGTGTGAGAGCTATGAGCTTTTGCATGACTCACTCTGTGTATGGCTAATGGTTTCATAACCTAACCTTAATTCTTCTTTCCATTAGGTATCCTGTGCCCTTAATCACAGGCCTGATTTTAACATTTACCACATTAGGTCATAGTAATTAACAGATTGGCATGAATCAGTGGGGTTGTGATCAGAGCAGTGGTTAAGGGCACGTAAGTTCACAGAAATATGTGAGGGAATAAGGATAAAGTATTAAGCAAGCAACTATATATTCCTCTTCCTCTTTTTTTAATAAAATAAAGTTAACAGTTAAGTGGATTGAATTCCTTGGTATCTCCGGTAGGACTGCTGATTTTGTACGTGTATAAATTTAAATGGTTTTGTATGTGTGCTGAGAGGTTAAATGAAAAGAAGGTGCCACCTCTGGTTCTTCTTCAGTTTGCCTCATTTTGTTGCTGTATAAATGCATCACAATCTTGATTGTGTATGGAATACCATTTTATGCCTAAATTATCTAATTAAAATGGCAGACAAAAATGCATTTGTGTGGTACAGCAGTCAGATCTTGCCAGATTGAAAATATTGGGGCTGGGGGTCAACTTTGAGTTAGAACCACTTACTGACATGTGATAAGAAGAGGCAACAGTTAGACACCTGTCTGAAGGCTGATTCGTACTTCTGCATCGACTCATCATGAGACATCACCTCTACAACGTCATTTGTTGTTGTAGAAGTATAAATTGGCTTTTAGGGAGAGAGTAGTAAACCAGCTCTTATTGGTTGTGCAAGTGGATTGGAGAATTGGACATAGTGGGGGGCAGATTCTAACATAATAACAAATGAATTAAATTGTGGGTCAACTTGTGTTAATGAAAGTTATATATTAATTATAGAAATGTTAATGTAATTATTCATGGACTAAAAACCTTAGTTGCCATTTTGTTTATTTGGTGTAAATGGAATTCCATTATCACTAACAGCATTAATGATGCTCGTCATAAATTAAAGCAGTAACGAAAAACAAAATCAACTACAGAATTAATCATGGACTTCTCATGATTTTGCTCACCAGCTTGAGATTGTTTTTCACTTTTCTTCAGTCACTAATAACCATTGAACCCAAACTTTAAAATCTCTTCCCCTTGCACCCACTAGTCCTGTATATGCACACTCTTGTGCTATCTGGACTCACAAGACTTCAAGATTTTATTTGTAGCACAGTCGGTAACATTTTCCTGCCTTGTCCTTCCCACCCCCCACCCCTCACCTTTTTTATATACGAAATCATCAATCCCAGGACAGAAAGTTCTTCAAGGGCTTCTTTGCAAAAGTAAGTTCCGCTGTGTGTAAACAAAGTTCATTCATTATTAAACCAGACAGCACTTGTGTTTTTCCTTCTTCTACTTCAATCTTCAATCACTGCTGGAATGACAGGAACAAACGGACCTAAATGTGTTTTCTTTTTTGTATCAGGTGTGCACGCCGGTGCACAGTGTTCATATCTAGTGCACACTACATGTATTCAAAGTACATTTTTACAATAGCAGACATATTTCAGGCATTCTGGACAACCAGACACTGGTCTAGGCAAATTAATGTTCAATATAACTCCAACAAAATATTTTAAAACCAGTAGTCAGTCAAGAGACCACTTATTAGAAGAGTTTAAACGCTCTCGCAGGAAGGATATTTTCTTAATCATAAACACACCTGGGTACTCATGTGTGAGATCTTCACCAACGTAAATCAGATGGTCTGTACTTTTATCAAGGCTGGTCAATACTGGTCTCATGACCTGATCACATTAAGTCCAGATCACATTTCCAGAACTGAAGGTGACCAGACCTCTGGACCAGAACTAGGCTGTTTGGATTTAAAAAAGACAAATCGTAAGCGGTTTTGCTACAATACCCAGACTTATACCCAAACCTTAATTTTATGAAGTAATGAGCTTGCATATCATTAAGGATTAATTGTCTAAGATTTATCATTCATCATTTATTGACAATGTTTTGAGTGTACAATTATTCAAAGTTTTTGAAAGTCATGTAGTGTGCACTAAGCTTTAGGACCATTTTCTCCTTTTACCTGTGTTTGTGTGTGCGTGTGTGTACGTGAGTGAATGTCTGGGACTGTCCAGACTAGGATGTGGTGCTGTATGTGGCTGCTACTATGTAATTTTTCTGGTGGTATTGTTGTTGCTGTTGTTGTTTTTCTCTACCAAGGGTCTTTTAATAAACACTGACTAACACTGTTCTTCCTCATTCCTTTTCAGTGTCTTTCGTGGGCAGGATTTGTGTTATTAACTATGGCATGACTGTGTGAAAATGTAAAGCAAAAAAGAAAACCCTCATGGCGATGATTTGCAAGAAAAATACATCTAGTTTCCCAATCTTCTTCAACCAGCCATCTTACTATGTACTTTTTCTTTTTTTTTACGCATAGGCTGGAAAGAAAGCAGTCAGGGCTGTACTACTGGTATCTGCCGATGGCCTAAGGGTCGTTGATGACAAAACAAAGGTAATTTATTTTCCACTTTGTGAAATATGACGTTCATTTAAAATCAAACTTTTTTTAAAAAGGTGTGTTTATTTTTGAATTCAAGTTTATAATGTTAATGAAAAAGTAAAAAAAAAACAAAAAACTTTGACTTCTGGCTGCAGTAAACAAACTATACTCCTTTGATAAGGACAGTAACTATAAATTAAATATATTACATAAATAACTACATGTCTGCCACCTAGTGTTGGATTTTTATTATCACTAACATATTGATGAAGTCGAGTTTTTCCACGAAAGGCTCTTAATCAGGAACCTTTTTGGCTGAAAGAGCCATAAATGCCACATATTTAAAAATATATAATTCCGTGAGAGCCATACAAAGTAACAAACTAAATATAAGTAATAAAACGCGCAATACAAGAGACCAAAACTTTCAAAGTAAGTCTTTATAAGGCTGATTTTTCGTCGTCATGCTGTTGCTAACCAATGATGAATAAAGTACTTCTTACCATTAATGTGACTTCTGGTGTAGCATAATTTTGCAGTCTGGATGATACGTACACAGGGACTCTCGACATGCTTTTTTCCTGCTGTCGCCCGCAGGATATTTTGATGCAAATGTTATATGTCGTGTCGAAGTGCCGTTTTATATTTGACCGTTTCATCGATGCAATTTTATCATTGCGTATTAAACACACTGCAGAACCTGCTCGCTCCTGCTG
>JAOTRQ010064858.1:0-13096 GCA_028565875.1 Hoplisoma paleatum
ACACACACACACACACACACACACACACACACACACACACACACACACACACACACACACACACACACACACTAGTACATACTCACAGTTATTCATGTATACATTTTTTCTCACAATTACTTATTACCATTGAAATTATTTCTGCTGTAGACTGAAATCATTTGAGTTTGGCATTACATACTTATTAATAAGCATTCTAAGATTCTTATTAGACTATAGATAAAAAATTTTTGCTTTTATTTCTGGAGAGTGGAGTAGTGGTGCCGAGTTTGATTTATCTGCACTTGCTCCAAACAACCTGGCAACCGACTTTGTAAGAACACTTGCTAAGAAACTAGCAACCAAGAGTCGAATACGACTGGAAACAGGTAAATCACAATCAATGTACATCTGGATCTGAACCACAGTTCAGAAGCACCTTTTTGCCTAAACCCAACCAGTGCTTCTGGTGAGCAAAAGTATTAGAACACGTGACTGTCAGGTGTTGTTTAGTTGTCCAGGTCAGACAACTATTATGGCTGAATGTTTACACTCCTTATCATATTCGGTTCTTGTGTGTGCAAACTGAATATTTCTAGTTAGAGCAGTAATAATCATGAAGACGAGAGAGTCTACAGTCAGAAAATTAGATTGGAAAGGCTAAAGAGAAGATGGAAAATCAATCACAGCCATTGCACAATTATTAGTCATAGCCAGTACAAAATGGAATTTTTAAAATATTCTCTCAAACTAATTGTAGATGCTTAATCATACAGCAATATATTAACTACAAAACTACAAAAGATTTAATCTAAGAGAAGAAGTGGAAGGTTTTTGACTGGCCTAATTAAATTTCCAGACTTGATTGCTATATAAAATGCATAAAGATAAGTAATTTTCTAAAACAGGAAGTTTTACAAAATAAAAAAATGCGCACTTTTTTGATGTCTGCAAAATATTAAATATTTTAACTAAATATTAAGTCCTGTTCACGTATATTCACGTTTATCTGTTCAAATACTTTTGCTCCTCACAAAATTTGGTGGGTTCAAATAAAAGCTGTTATTTTCTGAACTGTTTATCAGATCCAGATGTACATACCTGAAAATAAAAGCTGAAATGTTGACCTATGGTCTAATACTCATATTGTAATGTCAAAGCCAAATGCTTTCAGTCTACAGCAGAAATAAAGATATTGGCCTCACTGTTCCAATGGCTACCAAGACCGTAGTATACATGTGCAATTGTTTTCTTAGCTTTATCATGGACAGCTGCTATGGGAGTAAATGGGAGTCATCATTGCATTAGCCTGCACATTAACCCTGCCATCGATGGGGCAGCCAAACACAGGTGCAGGGATAGAAACAGCACTGTTATCAGGACTTTTCGCCCCTTAATCAGCCATGCTATTCATCACAACTGCCTCCTGTGGATAAACACACTACCCAGCAGCCTCCAATAACAGCTCAATGTAACAACTAATAAATGTTCCATAAATAAAAATGGATTGATTAAGCTTTCTTTTTTAAAGCTTTTTTTAAACTTCATTTGTGGTTGATTAGTAATTTTAACTATGGTCGACTTTGAATATTAAATGACCAGATCTTCCTGAAGTGATCATGGACCATGTCACATCATTACATAACAAGCATACACAAAAAAATAAATCTTCTTAGCATGATAATCTACCCTTCTGCATTTTGCAGCATTCACATAAGTATCAAGCTTTTTTTCTGTATTTCTTTGTATTCTCAACCAGCACACACTAATCTATTGATCCTTTATGCAGTTAAATAATTAAATGGATGCTAAAAGATAGTCTCTTAATGATACCTATAAGAAAATGTAAGCTAAAGCATCGGCACTAAGCAATCTTATGAGGAATACAATCATTTTATTAAAAAGAACAGTCCGAGAACACACAAGAGAGTCCTAGACAGGCTGAGTTAACCTTCAATCATCCACTTTATTGTCAGTGGTGTGCACTGGTATAAAGGGACATAAATATCAATATTACCCTGACATCTTTGTTTGTCATTATTCTTATCAGTCCTTAAGCAAGTACCATAAAAAGCCCTGCAAATGGTTGACAGACAAATGGACAAAAGCATTGGGACAACCCCATTTTTTTATTTATGTTTTTCAGCCACAATGATTTCTGACAAGTGTAATGAATCAATCATGTAAAGGAAAATACAATATTCAGCTTTGCAGCAACAGTAACTGGAAGGTCATTTTCTATTCCAGTATAACTACTCCCGTATGGATAAAGCAAGGACTGAAATACCTTAAAGAAAGGCAGGGTTTAAAGAAACTCCTGCACAGATCTCTGACCTCCAAAATGGACCAAACATCAGTTAAAGCCTTTTCATACCAATATTATACAAACTTTGACTTTCTTACTATTACAATAATGACACTGTCAAGGCACATTATTCATATGGACACTATGGACAACAGCAAGGCAGGCTCAGAGTGAGGTCAATAAGGTCCTGGTCGGTTATCACAGGTATTTTGAGCCATGATGACTGCTGTGCATCTCAGAGCTGCTGCAGGGTGCAAAGAGCAAATATTTGAATCAAGGTGGTCCCACAGACGCTAACTTGGGTCTAATCTAAGTTGGTAGTACAGGAGGTCTTTTAACAAGATTCAACAAATACTCACCAAGCATTCAACAAATACTCTCCAAATAATATCATCGCATGTATGGGTGCACATTATCTGCAAAGATTGATGTAAAACCAAACTAATTGAGAGTGCTTTGAACATCCTATATACGATATACCAACTCATGAAATGTGAGTTATTAATTTGGTCATGATAATGTGACTCAACAGTTTATGTATTATGATGCAATGGTCAAACAAAATGCAAATTAACTTAATATTATGATTTGCTAAATGTTTACTGAAGGAAAGGGTTTACTTTTATTTAGGTCGTTTGTTTACCAACTTCTGCCCCAATGGTTGAAAAGGTTACAGCATAAGCAGAGGTTCGATGATAGGAAATCTGATGTTTATACACTTCCTGGCAAGGGATACGTATATTCCATACAGAATGCTAGTGCGTCAGCAAATGCAACTTATACACTCGTCACCAGTGGCTATCAGATCAGATATCATGAGAGCATAAACCAGGAAGGCTGTGAACTGAACTCTAATATCAACATGCAAAAGCAGTGTGACGAACTATGACTCCAGTTCAGGATAAGTTCTGAGATAAAAAGCTAATACCACACAAGAATCAAGTTAAACCTGTGTATTTATCGATACATAATAGTATTTAAAAAATATGTGCATACCACAATGACTATGTAAATCATGTTGCCACTCGAATACAGTTGTGCAGCTAGCAGTTGACTCATCTGTGTCCTGTTCTAGGGTGAAAACATTTCAAGTATCAAGTTTTGTCACTAAATTCCAAGTGATTTTTAATTTGCTTTAAATATCAAGTTGCTTTAAAAAGTTACAAGTTATGCATTCCGTTGAAGGAGTAGTTATATTGAAGGACTGCATATATTGAAACATTTTTTCTGCAGTGACGATGTACAGCTCTGTGTTGTTTAGTTTAACAGCCTCCATAATATGTGTAGATCCATAAAACAGGCTCATTCTTGGGTTTTTACCCTCAGGAGCTAGCTGTTTATTGATCTGTTCATAAAAATGTAATAAGTAACTACAAGCAGCTCACTGTTGGTGTATGGTCAGTGTGGGAAAATTGGGATTGAAAACCAGCATGACCTCAATGAATAAAGGCCACAGTTGTAGAAATATTTTATTACGTTAACTGTGTGGACAAGATATAGAGAAAAACTGTATGAAATTATTCAAATCCAATGAAATGTAAATAAAAGAAAATGCACCCACGCACGCGCGCACACGCACACACAAAATGTTAAATGTAAGAATGTATTCATTTCTTGAGCTCAGCATGTATCCAAATATCTCAATTTTCAACTGTGTAAACTATGTTAGATTGTTTTATGAAAACAAATACAGATATTCATGTACACATAAACAGTACAACAAAGTCTTCATTCCGTATATTATAACTTGTTTGAGAGGTATTGAGATATGATATATAGATAGAACATTTGGTTTTCAAATAGCATTACAGTTTTAGAAGTTTTGTTGGAATATGAGAAATTAAGAGAGTAAAAAAAAATTAAGTTTGTGGTTTGTTAATTTGTTTTCAAAATGAGGCCACATTTTACATGTGGTTTAGTTATTATTTGAATTGGTCTTTACTTAAAATGTTTTTTTGAGGTTTCCTCCTCAAGAAATGGTCCGCTCCTTCATTTGCATCCCATGTTTCTCTTTAAGTCTTGATTCCTAGAATATCCTCGCCTGGGATGCACTGTTCTCCTGAGACCCTGCCAGCATCACCTCAGTTTGAAACTACTGATTAGCAGTTAAGATGCCTATCCAGAATGCAAGGGTGAAAAGAATAGGTCCAATCATAGTTGATAGATGTCCCAGAGGCAGTAGTTAGTGCTGCTTCACATCTCTAACTAATTCTAGTTATTTGTTTACTTATTGTTCAAGAACTTAGTTGTTGCTAATTATGATTATTATTATTATGCAATATCACAGAACAAAAATAAATACCCGGTTCAACCATCCAATGTTGCCTTTAAATTCAAACTCACACTTGAATGGTCTGTCCTAATCTTTTTACAAACATATTCATTGTAAAAAAAATCCCCAATTGATGCTTTGGGAGAAAATCAGTCTTTTTTTTATCCAATTTTTAGTCTCAAACAGTCAATTAATCAGATAGAGGTCTCAGCCACAGGACGAACACTGACAGAATCAGGTTAAAGTTTTGACATTAAAACAAACATCCTGTCCTATTTAACAAAACAAAGCTCCAATCCTCCACACACCATCAATAAATCTAACCCAACCTCCAGATTCCTGTCTATCACTGTCTATAACTCTTAATTCAGCTTGCACAAAGCCAAAAGAAAAATTATTAACAACTATCTATTACTGAAATAGTTAAATTAAAAAGAATTTAAAACCACTGACTTAGAATTTTACTAGCTTTGTAAATGAATTAAAATTGCATTAAGCTATACAAGTTCTGGCTTCAGAAATTCTTTTCGGCACAGCTAATTCTTTTCCTACCCCCTCTCTTGCATTTTAATGGCAGAAACATCTGTCCAACCTGTAACATAAATCCACAAGTAACAGTTTGTGAACTGTGAGACCGGAAGCGTTAAGTTTCTGCACAAGCTTGCAATGTGTACAACAATTAGTATGAATTAGTATGAACTTATATAACCATGATGACACACAAACCCACAAAGCAAACCTATGCACTTAGATAATGTGATAATCACTCATTTTCACAACCATTTGAATGAGGGCGGGTGATGTGGTTGGTCTGGAATGGAATTCGTACCACTACAATCAGTATCCATTAGTAGAAAATACAAAATGTAAAAAAAAAAAAAATCCTAGAATGTTTAATGCAAGAAAAACAAGAAAACATTAGTATTTTTGTTTTTGACCATCATATATAATTAGTGTCGCTTAATGCTAGCTAAAGTTATGAATTATGTTATAGCAATATGGTTATTTGTTTTATTAGACCACTACACTATGTTATTACAATACTAAATAAAGAAGTCCTCATCGTCCTTATCAGGGGCTTCATCTGACTGCATTTTGTCGTTATAAATGCTTACTTTGAATGGTGTCTCGCACAATGGAGAGGTGTTCTCTTTATGAATGTATCATGGTTCTTACTGGCTAATTGCATGTATGGCATTGTCTGGGTGAACGGTTTGCTGATGTCAGTGTTGTGAATCGTGTGGCTTGTGGTGGGATTTTGGTTTAGACCGGCATATTTTATAGACAGCAAACACTGCTGCATTTTTTGGATGACATTTTGAATACACATAGATACCGTGATGAGATCCTGAGGCTCACTGTTGTGCCATTCATCCATGATCAGAACCTCATTATGCAGCATGATCATGCACAATCCCAGTTCTTGCATGGCCAGCATACTCAGCAGACATGACACCCATTGAGCACCTTCGGGATGCTCTGGATTGGGGCATACGACAACTGGCATATCCTGCCAATATCTAGCAACTTCACACATTTTCGTTGAAGATGAGTGGGCCAACATTCCTCATGACACAATACACAATCGGATACATCTGTGACTAGTGAATGGATTCTCTCAGTAAAAGAGAAATGCTCACTAACACAGATTTAGACAACACGTTGCTGTCCATTATATATAAATGTATAACATAAATTAAATAAAAAAAACAGAAGCAGAAAAAAAAATTTGCTTCTAAAAACTCTTTTTCTAAAAAGTTCAAATTTTAAATATTGCTTTTATTAAACAGATTTATTATAAAAGTCCACAATTATCAAATCTGCTTGACAATTTTGGATTCTTATTGTAATGCTTTAAAGCATTTGATATGCTGGATAGTAGTTTTGTTAAACCTGTTTACAAAACAAGAAATGCATGGACATTTTTAGTCCACGTTTTAGTTTATCCAGATTCTTTGTGTCATTTTAAGTGTCTAAAAAACTACATCAGTTCTAAATCTGACCATATTTGAGAAGCACACTAAAATGTGCCTCAGCTGCATTCTAATACTCTTCTGACCACCACCATGTCATAAAAATGAGTGCCGCCATGGGGGTAAGCTGTGTTCCAGTTGAAATGTTGAAATGTGCATGAAATCAGTGTGCATATGGAGAATCTATACCATAGAACAAAACTGCCAAGTGTTAAAGGTTGAGTCATGGTACAGTGGCTTTATTTAGCTGATTTATATCAAACTGGTTTGAAGAACACGACCACTTCACTTCTATCTTTAATTAATGACACTGCCTAATAAAGCTTTTTAAAGACACACTCTACAACTCAGTAAAACTGAACTTGATGGCTTATACTGAAGTAGTCAAACTCAAAGACTATACTATCTGTACATTTTGAATACTCCAGTTTTATTGCAGTTTAATAATTAATGGTTCCATAAGGGGGGAAAGTAATAAAAAAACACACTCAAATACTAAGAAATAGATGATTTTGGTTAAGTGCTAAATACCAAACCTTTGTCCTTAATTCTAAGCAACATCAAGACACCTGAGCAAATGCAGAAAGGGAAAAAATATAAATAGTAGCAAAACTTCACTCAGCAACCAAATACACACCACTCTTGACCAATCCAATAGGTATTTCATGCTTAAGCAATGCCCTATCGTCACTATGTCATACTTAAGTTAAAAGATGAACGTTTATTTATTCTCCGGAGCAGGTTCATATAAAGATTCATATTTAAGCATCAGCATAAGTTGACTGGTAAAGTTAAGCTATAAATTATGTAGTTTTTGTTATATTAATTATTATAATGGCTGAATATTGTTTAAAAAATAATGAAAACTAATAAAAGATCAATTTTTAACAGTGCGTTTGGCCGCATCAACTTACTATAAACTACCTGTAAAGTAAATATTACATCTACCTCTAAAGCCTTAGCACTAATTTTATAGTGGTACACGATATTTTTTACCCAAATAAAGTCCACGTGCTGTGTATTTACTGGACTGTTATATTTATAGAGACATGCTGATGCAGAGAGACACCACCTGCATATAGTAAATACCAGCAGGTACTAATACCAACTTCTCATGTTTCCAAGTACCAAAGCTTATCTACCTCAACACCCCTCCGTCTGTATCTCTTACTAACAAGCAGCTGTATTTTTATGTACAGATCATATTTTTGTGCTAATGCATAAATCAGTCGCGCCAACCATGGCGAATTATGCCAAATATGATTGTAAATGGTAAATAAGCAAGTAAATGAAAAACATTTGGGATAAATTAAACTAATAATTAATAACATTAACTTGTTTTTTATTTGTTTTTAAGTTCATGAATGTTCATTTATCGGTCTTGCCAGATTTTAACACTTTTAAGGTTATTCTATGAAAGTCATGTCTGACTTTGAACAGTACAAACCTGGATTAAATGGCATATAAAAGCAGCATGGTTTGGAGCTTAATATTTATTACTATGGCGACGGCAAGGGGGGTGGGGCTGAGTTTATTTATTTATTTATCTGAAATTATTAAGCGGCATGTTTCACTAATTTTGTCTAGATAATGCACCACGCAGTATGCCAGTGTATATGCAGTATCCACAAACATTTGTAATGTTTCTCAAATATTTAACACAACTATTTGTTTTAAATAATCTTTTGTCTGAGGATTGGTCTTAATAAAGGCATATGTAGATATTTTACAAGAAAACAGTTACAAAATCTTGAACTATTACAATGACACACCACAATGTTGAGGAATAGGACAACATAGATGCGTCATTCATTTTTATAAGTCACTTATTTCCTAGCTTATGACTATTTTTGATTTGTTTCTCTACTTATTTCGTTCAAATAAGGACATGATTTACCATGGTTGCAGAAAATGCTCAATACATAACTACGGTGCCCGAAATTGATAGCTAATGATGAAATATGGCGTCTATGTGTGTAAAAACTTAAATGCCATAGTAGAGCAAAATAGCAGATGCTCGAGAAGACTTGAGTCAGCATGCCCTCACACAGAACCCTGACCTTAAACATTTGTTCTAAACTTGTGGATTTATTCAGCACGGACTGCAGTAGCACACAAGTCCAACCCTTGAAGCGAAAAGTAGTGATGGGTAGTAATTTATGCAAACAAAATAAATTATGCCAGACATACAACAGACAACAGAAGTCAAGAGAGGACTTCCCCTTCCTTTTCTATTCAGAAATTTAAGGTTTCTAAATTAGGTGTTTTAAAAATAAACACTATCAATTTTGTATATTGTACACAATATTTAAAGCATTAAAGAGTATAATAACATGGAATTATGTGATTTAAGTTGATTTGTTCAGGCAGCTGATATTTTTGTCACATCTAACTGCAAAGCCAAGTCATGGCTAGTTCTGTGGGTGCATACAAAATAGGAATGCAGGAAATACGTGGCAGCTTACATATACATACTTATTCATTCTTGCAGTTTACAGGTTGTAAATACCACTCTAAGATTGGCGTGTGATAGATTTTAACCCAACCTGCTGCATCTGACATCACATCCTGTTGCAAATCAGAATTTTACATTTTGAATAAAGTCGAATAAATTTAATAAAGGATATAAAAGACTAGTTTACATATTTTAAAAAAGCAAAGACAGTCAGGGAGCCAGTAATAACTGAGTGTAAATATTTTCAGGTTATCATGCTATTGCTCACTTATCAATTGCTTTTATATGAACCTTTTTTTTCTTTTATATGCTTATTTGAATTCTAATTTCATAGTTTTGTACTAGTCTAACACTGTAAATAGGTATGAATTTGCTGAACATATACATTAGGCACATCCAAATTATGAGTGCCCAGTGCATCTACAGAGTGACATGAAGTGTGTCCACTGTTGTTGTTGTTTTTGTTTCTGTTTGCTACCACATTGTCTACATTTTGAGAGATGCAATTAATTACAGGTTAGAACAAATGGGTGCATGTAATCCCCATGTCTGTCTGGATATTGTCCATGTTTTTGTGCCAGTTGGTTTAGTTTCTGCTTTAAACTGCACATCTATGTGTGTATTAACCCTCATTTAATGCAGATTATTCATGATGTAGTTTGTCTGTGAGACTGGACATGTAGTTTCCCTTCAAATCATGCATATCAATCTAAACAACAGAAGTACAAACACTACAAAACCAAATCTTTGTAAAAAGTATATTGTGATATTGCTTCTTGAAGATTGTATCTCTAAAATAATCAAAATAGTGTGTACCATTCAGAATGGCATTTTTCTGTGTTTACAGATGTTCTGCACAATTATGTCTTAAATTTCCTTAAAAGGTTATATATTTTGGTGAAATGTCTGATATGTTCATTTGATCATCATATAAATGTAGTCCCGATGAAAATGTAGTTGGATTTAAGTCCCATCAGGCCAGCTGGCAGTGTTCCCTGGGTAAAATGCTCATTTCAGCACTAGATGCCAGGCAGTCATGACCGCCTGACCTTACTCGCAGTGCATGTATTTCAGCTATAATTCTAAGTGTCATGCAGTCTAAAATTATATGTGAAATTATTTTTGCATCAGTAGACGATCATACCAGATTTCTCGAATCTGTAAACAACAACAGCAAACCATTCCACAGAGCCAAAAATCCTAAATAATTACATTATTGGTTTAAGTGTATGTTGTACTATTTTCTAATGTGGCACAATTACAATAATAATAATAATACTAACGTTATACTAATTTTATCACCACTGCTAATACTGATACTACTACTTGTTTTGGTGCTAGTACTTATAGTACTAATCTACAGGTCACCCCTGACTAAATCTCTCTAGGGTCTATTGCCCACAGTTGGTCCAATATATGTCCTACAGTTGGTCCCATAATTTTACCTTTATTTCACTGAAGTAGCTGGTTTGTGGGACATAGTAAGAGGCGACCTAAAGGATGGACCAGTATCTTGATGGACTGGTATGAGCTGGTAGGACATGCCGCTGACATTGATAGTGCTGTCAAATAGCTTGCTACTCAAACAGATGCCTACCTCGTTCATGATTGTTTAGATGTCATAGGAAAGTTTGTATCCTTTTTTGGCATTGGCTCATTTTCACTGGGTTTTTGAATGCATGCAATGTAGATGCAACAGGTCCAGGGGTCGCCGGGGAGTTCAAAGATTTATCCAGTTGTTTGCCAATGGTTGTATTGCTAGCGGCATATTGATGGTGGACTCTTTTTTTGCTAGTCCAGTCCAGAGGAGCAAGTATGGTGCCCCTCTTCTGCATAGGGCTTGTAATCAGTGCCAGTGAGTCTTGCTTGTAATCTTTACCACTTTACTTTGGTGCATATCCTTCACATCATAAAATACTCATGCTGATCATCATTTAATCCACCCTGTCTATACACTTCCCTTTACCTCTCGTTATGAGATTACAATTCCAAATATATATTATCCATTTGTTTTACCTCAAATTGTTACCTCTCCACCGTCTTACTCACATATATCCATTATAATCTGACCAATAGATCTCATCAGCCAACTCCTTGACACGGCTTAAACATCTGCCAACTTCATATTCCATTAAGATTCCTACCTAACATCGTCTCCCACAAAGATAAATAATACTGAGATCATATTTATGCAGTTCCGCTTCCATCTTAAACCCAACTACTGCACATCCCACCACAGATTCTAGACATGACTAACATTGAGATTTTCATTTGCACAGTAAAGTGGCATTTGTTAATTGTAACTCCATATTTTAGAGATTGAAAATGGTTTGCCTAATACATATATTTCCCATGTATTTATAAAATGTTTCTATAAGTGACATGCATTGATGCAGTGCTGTCTAAGGTCATTACATTTTTTTAAACATGATTTGCTATTTTTTTACGACCACATAACTATACTGAAATGACCCATATTTTTCTGATTGTGTGCCTAAAATGCAAGTGAAAGTGTATATAAGAAACACTGGCCCACTGTCCAGTTTGAATGGGGTTGTAATATTGTGCTCTTGCATGGCACAGTCATATATTATGCTTGCTGTTTGTGGGTTTGAATTTCAGCTGAGGTTTCATCTGGCTGGTGTTTAGACCAGCATGATTGACTATGTGTGAGGAGAGTGGATTGGTGATGATTAGGCACACTGACAAGGATATTCCTGTCTTGATACTAGTATACTAAACCATTTTTGAGTTTCAGTGACACTAAGGATGATAGAAATGAATTAAACATTTGTTTCTTCTGGAAAATGATAAGATTTTTATTTGGAACACTAACAATGTGTAGTCACAAGGAGATTAAAAAGTACAAGCACCAGCTGTTAAACAGTGCAAATACTAAATACTGTTGGATTTAATGTATTTAAATAGTTATATAGCATATAGTTATTTTACAAAATTCCATGCATCAACAATGAATATCACCAGAGAGCAGTTGCAATAATCGATCTCTTTGTTATTCAGACTGGAACTGAACAATTTCCTTGATGCATCATTGAATGGTTTGTCAAAAAACATCTTTGACTATCATCAGGAATTAGTGGTGGTAGAAATGAGAAGATGAGAAGGTGTATGGTAATTCTCGCGAACATTTTATTACACCAAACCCACCACTAATGGGCTTTCCAGGAAACACTGGGTCGCTCCGCTAATATACAGTATTATTATTTAGCAATTCAAGCCATTCTACCAGATGTAAGCTCGGACTGATTTCGAAAGCAGCTCCGCCACTAATCCTGGCTTTCTTTCCAGATCCTGTCTAAAGTACTCCTGTGACGTTTCACAAATTTTCCCTGGACTCCAGCTGACTTTATTTCTGACTTGATCTTGCTTTACATCCAAAATACAATATATATATATTTCAAATAATGCCTTTTTAAGTGACAGAGCATCAGGAAGTATCCAAGCATAGCACCTCTGTTTATTTTTACATTCCCACCTCTTTAAAAGAAATAAATCAACTACAGCTGTCAGTTATGAATCAAGCCACTAGTCCTGGCATGCTGAACATTTCCGCTGGAACCATCCAATGATGAATAGAGATGACTGTTTCCACAGCAGGAATAATAAAGAAGATCCATTAATACCTTACTTAAAGCTGTCTGTTCAGGATTACACCTTAGTTCTCTCAGAGGATTACATTTATAAACTATAAACACACCAAACATTTACAAGACACACTTAACCAAATAGTTGATGGGTTTGCACATAACTGATATTATTAGTGACTACATTGCAGTAAACCAAAAGTCATTGGCATTGCATTTGTCTTCCATGTTGCTGTTGTAGCGCTGATGCTACAACGCTTAACTGTCACAGTTCTGAATGGGACCATTAATAATGTCCTGATTGTGCGGTGGATAAGGTATGACATCTGACCTAACCCCAAACAATCTGGCACAGTGGGGTTGATTACTGGCTGTAGCAATACCCGTGTCTGACAGTGCAGGAGCTTTCCTGCAAATGTAACTTTTCAATTACATTCTGAGGAAAACGTTTGTCACAGGCTTGTTCCCCAGCTGAATCCCAGGTGTATGGTTGTGACAGATAATATA
>JAOTRQ010064868.1:0-13095 GCA_028565875.1 Hoplisoma paleatum
CCCTTCCTGACGACAACCACCAGTAAGTGGTGGGAACTTGTAAGACTACTGGACAATTTCACATTTCCGATCAACCTTGTGCATGTTTTTGGACTGTGGGAGGAAACCGGAGTACTCGGAGGAAACCCACACTGACACGGGGAGAACATGCAAACTCCACACAGAAAGTCCTCAGCCCGACCCGGGGATCGAACCCGGAACTTCTTGAAGTGAGGCGACAGTGCTGTAACCACTCAGCCACCGTGCCGCCATAATATATATATATATATATATATCAGCATGAAATAGAACAAATAAAAAAGCATGAAATCATTAAAAAAAAATCAGTATAATAAATCAAATGATAAAAACCATTCCAGCTCGTAAGGTCAGCCACAGTAAATGCACTATAATTCATGGTCTTTACCTTAACGACTGAGACTATTAGTTTATGGAAGCTTGCAGAGAGGGAATATTGTGCTGACCTTTGATCCCAGAGTGAACATTGATTTCTCTTAGAGCTCGACACGTTTTCTCAGGTGAACATTTTGGGTACAAATCATATAGAACTAAGTCAACCAAGCATCGTCAGTTAAAATCAGACAATCTAAAAACTTTTTTGTATTGTATCTATTTTAGACATAGATAGACGCGTGTTCATCAAGAACTCACGATGTATCTGTGAACATATAAAATATGACAGTAAACACTTTATATAATTTGTTTACAGCTGGGGCAGCACTGTTCAGTACATCAGTGCTCTCTTATATTCTTTTTTTACTCTACAAGCTGCTGGTTTTTCTATTGTGCATTCATTTGTAAGTAGGCCAGAGCTGTAATCATGAATACATGCATGCATGCATACTTCTCTCTGAAGAGCTGCTCGAATCAGTTGCTATGGAGTGCAGGTTTTTTTCATTGCTGATCACAAAACCCTTATGCACACTATACTTGTTTCTCTCAGACACTATAATTACATTAAGCAGGCCCGAAGTGATAACCGCCCCCTAAAGTTGACTTAAAAGTGTTAATTGGTTAACCTTTTAACCCATTACTGAAGAAGAGTCTTCTGTAACCGAATAGATCGCTGTTCAGCCTCGCTGTTCAGAGGCCATGCACAACCTCAAATCCAAAATACAAACACTTTTAAATAATTTTAAAGTAGTTTTTTTGTAGACAGTATGAACCTGATATATTTTGTCACAAACTGAGTCATTCTAGATGCAGGAAAGAACACTACATGAAGTTTGTCTTTACGGCTGTAATTTTCAATAATTAATGAAAGAATAAATATTGGGCTTCCTAATGTGTGTCTGTCAGTGATAGATTTTCGTATTGCACGGAGGAAGCACAGGCAACAGCGGAGTATTGCAATTCCCCTTGGCATTCAAGTGAATGCTGCAGCCAGGTATTGCAGTAAAATCCATTATGTGCTCAGGAAAGAGTCAAAGAGAGAAACAAAGTGATATAAAGATCAAGACAGACAGAAAAAGAAAGAGAAAGAGAAAAAGAGACAGAGAGAAGGAACCCTCACACCAAATATAGCCACCAAGCCAGTTCACGGATCATGACTTCCTTAAGGAGCTCAATGGTGCAATCGATGGAAATACATGGTTGCAATAATGTGACCTGACAGTGTAGAAAAAATCTTTTATTTTGTTAAATATGTTCAGGAACAAACATCTTGACTAGTCAATAATTTACAACACCAAATTTAATTGCTACGGTCCTAAGGCTAATTAATTATAGCCAAGCTTGATTTCAACAGCCATAAACAATATAAATCTCACTTATCCTACAATATTTTCAAAGGCATGATGTTGCCTTAAAGTCTGCCATGATAATTAGTGAATTCAAAATAAATTGTTGTAATTTATATTAGTCGAATTTCTAGATCCCAAGCTGATTCACACAGAGATAGAGAGGGTCAGGATCTGCTCATTTATGCTGGTAGGAACTGGAGGCATTTCAGAGGGCAACTGGTGCAAATGTTTTTCTACAGTGAGAGTGGCCTAAAGACAAGACATCCTCTAGATGTCACGGCTGGACAGGACTCAGTCACGCACGGTTACAGATAACAAAAATTAACCTTTATTTTTGAGACAAAGGGTGCTAATCATTAACAAAACAAAACTAGGAATTGCTTACACACACTCCAAGGTGAGTACGAATCCAAAAAGCAAGGGACATGAAACAGAAGCAAAATAGGGATATATACGATCTAAAGTCAATAATTCAATAAAGAGTCCAATAAACATACGAAAACGCATAGTACTGTTGAAAACCAACTAATACTCTGCAGTGCGGTGTGTTCCTGACTGGAATTATATACACAGTGTAATTAGTACTCAGGACTTCCTGGTGGTGTCAGGTGTGCGGTCATGTGATCAGGTGACTGCATAAGTGGTGCATTCTGGGTAGTGAAGTCCTGTGACTGGGAATAACCTGTAGAGCTTGGACAGTCCGTGACACTATCATTCAATAAACTTCTGTTATCTGCATTTACGTCTCCGACTCGCTCCTTATAGCAGATTCTGACACCTTTCTAGTAAAATATAAAATATTTTATTCTAGTAAAATATAAAATTCTAGTAAAATAAAAAATAAAGAGAATTAAAACAAAGAAGCACATCCATTGTCAGAAGACATTAACAACTCATTAACTACTCTAGTTAATACAGTTTCAGTACTATGTTTGGGTCTAAATCCAGATTTAAATTTTTCATGAATACAATCGTTATTAAATAAGAGCATAACTGTTTGGAAACTGCTTTTTCTAATATTTTCAAGACAAATGGAAGGTTTGAACTTGGCCTATAGTTAGCTAGAACCTGTGGATCAAGATTAGATTTTTTAATCAGGGGTTTAATAACAGCACTTTAAAACAATGTAGGTACATACCCAAGGCTAAGGGATACATTGATTAATGCAAGCAAAAGCTTACATTAACTACTATTAGCTACAATAGATGGAAATACATCTTTAGGTAAGCAAGTACAGATACAGGATCAAGTATGGTGACGATGATTTAATCAATTAAATCATTACTCAATTAGGGACGAATAATATGAAGATTTTTTAAGGGCCTGTTTATACTCAGTTAAAGCATCTTTCCGAGCTATCTTATACACTTCTGACATTTTATTTTTTGTGCTGCTTGTTTAAGTGCGCATTTGTAATCATTGTACCATGCAGCAAGTTTTTTTTCCTTTTAATGAGTTTAGTTTTGAGTGAGGCTACATTATTTAAGGCTGGGCACAGTGCGGTTTCTAGATGATTTGTTGCCTGATCTAGTTCTTTAGATTCTGATGCTAATATGATTGGTAATCCTGGTAGGCAGTTTACAAACACTGCTGTAGTTGCATATGTAATAGTGTGCTTATATTTAAAACAATGTGGTTGCTGTATAATACTGGACAGACACCTCCTAAATGAATTGGGAATGGTCAGAAATTCATTCATTTAGTGGTACAATTACAAGGATGTCTATATTCATACCATAAGTAAGATATTATTAGAAAAATATTTAAATGGGTAAACAGAACAATAAAAGTTTAAGTAGGCCAAATGATGTAGTAAATGGAACACCCCAAGGTAGCACTATCACTCCAATCCTGTTAGGAATGGGGTTTTTTGGAACCGCTAGAAGACAACTCGGACCACGCCAGACCCTTGAAAGTTCTTTATTTTTCTTTAAAACCCCGGGAAGTACAGTGGGTTTTCAGGGTCCTAGAGTCAACCCAGAGAGACCACAGAAATTAACACAGGACAGCTGACACAGGTTCAAACAGAGTATGCTTACAGCACAGAATCAAACACAGGAATCATTTATAGAGCTACGAATTACAGGATCACAGAACTTCCGATCACAGTGCTAACCACAGTAAATAACACAGGTGGTCTGACAGCGTGACTTCCCCCACGCTGTCCTTAAATACCAGCACTCGTCAAGTCTGGATTACCATCAGGTGTGCATGGTGAAACGTAACCCAGGTAACCAGGTGGGCGTGGCCCGCTGGGACAAGTGCTCTCTTACTGGATCCAGAGGGGCGTAGCCTGCTGGGAGGAAATGCATATTTTCTTACACTACCCCCCTCAAAAGGGTCGAACACCGGACGACCCAAATGACACATCAAAGGCCATCCAAAAAAAACCTGACCCCCTCTGACAGAATGTACGCATTTCTAAACACGGTTTAACAGGAAGGAATGTGCGCTGTCTATTTACGCGGCTTAACAGTGACAGAATGTGCGCGTTTCAAAACACGGTTTAACAGGAAGGAATGTGCGTGTTCTATTTACGCGGCTTAACAGTGACAGAATGTGCGCGTTTCATTTACACGGCTTAAGGGGACGAATGTACACGTCCTATACGCGGCTTACCCAATAGTGTGCACGTGATTTTACGCGGTTTAGAAGGGAAAGAATGTGTGCGTTTCGTTGATGCGGCTTAGGAGGGGAAGGAAGGTACGCGTCTCTATCCGTGGTCAAACAGGACAGAATGTACGCGTCCGATATGCGGTTTCAAGGGAAACGGGGGTATGCGTTCTACTCTCGCGGCTTACATTGTGCGTGATGCTAACGCGGTTTTAAAGGGAAAACGGAGGTACGTGTTCGATTTACGCGGCTTACATGGTGCGCGACGCTAACGCGGTTTTTTGAGGGAAAGGGGTACGCGTTCTAAATTACACGGATTTAAGGGGAGGAAAGTGATGTGCGCGTTTCATTTACGCGGCTTAAGGGGAACAAATGTACGCGTCCTATACGCGGCTTACCCAATAATGTGCGCGTGATTTTACGCGGTTTAGAACGGAAAGAATGTGCGCGTTTCGTTGACGCGGCTTAGGAGGGGAAGGAAGGTACGCATTCAAATTTACGCGGTTTAAGGGGAAGGATGTGCGCGTTTCATTTACGTGGCTTGAAGGGAAAAGAAGGTACACGTCCTATATGTGGCCGAATAGTGTGCGTGTTGGGTTACACGGGTTTAAAGGGAAAGGAGGTACACGTTCTAATTTACGCGGCTTACGTGTGCGCGTCGCTAACGCGGTTTTAAAGGAAACGGAGGTACGCGTTCTATTTATGCGGCTTACATTGTCCGCATTGCTGACGCGGTTTTAGGGGATTCAAGGAAACGGAGGTACGCGTTCTATTTATGCGGCTTACATTGTGTGCATTGCTGACGCGGTTTTAAGGGGAAATGGGGCACGCGTTCTATTTTCGGGGCTTACATAGTGCGCGAGGCCAATGCGGTTTTAAAGGGAATGGAGGTACGCGTTCTATTTATGCGGCTTACATTGTGCGCATTGCTGACGCGGTTTTAGAGGATTAAAGGAAATGGAGGTACACGTTCTATTTATGCAGCTTACATTGTGTGCATTACTGACGCGGTTTTAAGGGATTAAAGGAAACGAAGGTATGCGTTCCATTTATATGGCTTACATTGTGCGCATTGCTGACGCGGTTTAGGGGGAAACGGGGGTACGCGTTCTATTTTCGCGGCTTACATAGTGCGCGATGCTAACGCAGTTTTAGGGGATTAAAGGAAACGGAGGTACGCGTTCTATTTATGCGGCTTACATTGTGCGCATTGCTGACGCGGTTTTAAAGGAAACGGAGGTACGCGTTCTAATGTCGCGGCTTACATATGCGCGATGCTAATGCGGTTTTAAAGGGAAACGGAGGTACGCGTTCTATTTATGCGGCTTACATTGTGCGCATTGCTGACACGGTTTTAGGGGAAACTGGGGTACGCGTTCTATTTTCGCGGCTTACATAGTGTGCGATGCTAACGCGGTTTTAAGGGATTAAATGAAACGGAGATACGCGTTCTAATGTCGTGGCTTACTTAGTGCGCAATGCTTACGCGGTTTTAAAGAGAAACGGAGGTACGCGTTCTAATGTCGCGGCTTACATAGTGCGCGATGCTAACGCGGTTTTAACCAAAATAAGATCATAGACAGACCGGACCCAGACTGAACAGACTTACGAGCCCAACTCAAAAAGGCTAACATAAATTTGCGTGCGTCTTTAACCCGATAAACAAACTAAGTGCACGGCTTACATCATCAAACAAAAACTTTAGCAGAGTTACTTTGTCCGTATCGTCCGGTCGCAACTGAACTTTTCCCAGACGGTGGCTGGGGTCATCACAGAATCGGCAGAATCCAGAAGCCCACTTGGTAGGCGGGTGCAACTTGCTGCGAGCCCGCATCGAGCATTCTCTGATGAAGTGACCCGGGTCGCCACAGTAGAGACATCTCCAGTCATGCATTCGCTGTTCACGTTGAACCAGGGTGAGCCGGGATTTCTTCCCGAATACCGTCCTCGGCGTTGCAGGTTGAACCTCCTGCGGAGAACGGGGTGGAGAGCAGGACTAGGTTCTTGTCGTCAGGTCTCGGTCAGAGAGCACCTCTCCATGACACTAACGAGAGTCCTCCTCAGAAGACTCAGCTGGAACTTCTTCGGTAGACGGACTGGACACCCCCGCAGCGCCCCTCTCTTGGGCGACGAACGGGACTGTAGGCAGGATCATTGGAGTGCCGGGCAGAGTTGGCGGGGAAGACTCCAGATGGAGCAACAGGACCTCAAGGCGAAGAAGCAGGTCCCCCAGTCGCCGGGACAGAAGGGCCTCTGTCCTTCCCAGAGACAGCAGCAGTTCCTCGAACAGATCGGAGAGGGCCGCTGCTGATTCAGCCCCGTTTGGTGGCGAGTTGCGCGGTTCCATAATGTTCGGATCGTACTGTTAGGAATGGGGGTTTTCGGAACCGCTAGAAGACAACTCGGACCACGTCAGACCCTTGAAAGTTCTTTATTTTTTTTTAAAACCCCGGGAAGTATAGTGGGTTTTCAGGGTCCTAGTGTCAACCCAGAGTGACCACAGGAATTAACAAAGGACAGCTGACACAGGTTCAAACAGCACAGAATCAAACACAGGAATCATTTACAGAGCTACGAATTACAGGATCACAGAACTTCCGATCACAGTGCTAACCATAGTAAATAACACAGACGATCCGACAGCGTGACTTCCCCCACGCTTAAATACCTTAAATACCAGCACTCGTCAAGTCTGGATTACCGTCAGGTGTGCATGGTGAAACGTAACCCAGGTAACCAGGTGGGCGTGGCCCGCTGGGACGAGTGCTCTCTTCCTGGATCCAGAGGGGCGGGGCCTGCTGGGAGGAAATGCACATTTCCTTACAAATCCTATTTTCAATAATGATAAAAGACATATTTACAGAAACTGAAAAAGAAATAGGATATTCATTATTTGCAGCTGATGAAGCAATATGGAAAGAGGCCAAAATACAGATTTTATCATTAGGAAAATACAAACTGTAATAGCTGGAATTGAGAAATGGTCATTCAAATGGGTATTTAAATTGTCTTTGAAAAAAAAACAGAATAAAATGTAACAGCAAATAAAACTAAAGTTAAATAATAATACAATAAAATGGAATATACATATACAGAAAATTATACTTGTAAGAAAGTAAAAAATAGTACAGTTTGTTTAGCTGGCAGTGACTGGGGGGCAGACAGAGGATCATTAAAAAATAATTTTGGGAGTAATGTTTACGGTTCAACAGCAAAAACACCATTTAAGGCACCATCCAACATCAGGCAGTAATACTATTTACAGGAGCATTCAAATCCACCCCAACAGCTATACTACAAATAGAAACGGGATAACTACCTTTACACTTAGAAGAACACAAGTGATTTTAAATTACTCATTGAATTTAAAAAGCAATAACCTGGATCACCCAACCCATTGCATATTAAGTACATGCTGGGAAAAGGAGAAAATATAGACAGGAAGTCTGGGATGGGTGATTAAAGAGAAAATAGAGGAGTACCAAACACACAATATGCAATACCACCCTGAAAGAAAAAAGATAAATTATACATATACATATATTTATTCACACACAGTAAAAGAATATATACACAATCACCAGTGCATTCAGATATACACAGATTCACCAAAATAACTGATACAATATGTGAGGCTTCATAGCCTCTCTCTCTCTCTCTCTCTCTCTCTCTCTCTCTCTCTCTCTCTCTCTCTCTCTGTGCATACTGGGAGTAGGTGGAGCTGTCATGAGTGAGCGTGGTGGTGGAGTGTGTGAGTGAAACGGTTGCTTTTTCCGTTTTTTGTGTGTATTACACTATTTTTTTGCGATACTCACTGGGATTAAATCAGAGTAATAAGTAAATTCTCGCCCCTGTGGGGTGAGTAATGAAGGTTTTCCTCATGGCGGGGACACTGTCTCTCTCCCGTGCGCACGATTTCAGGTGTGGTCCACTTGTCGAGGCATCGGTGGAAGATGTACTGGTTGCGGTGAGCAAAAAAGTGGGTTACAAACCCATACACTCAGCGTCCCGCATGAACAAAGCAGTGGTTGTGTTTCTGACTGATAAACAACGCGTGAATGAGCTGATAACGGGTGGGATTTTGGTTAAAGACACCATAGTATTTAGACACCGGTATTTTCGCTTTCTACCCCCGCGACTAGGGTCTCAATATCCAACGTACCCCCATATCTACCGAATACACTGATTCTCAGGGAACTAAGTTGCTTTGGAAAGTTTGTAAGCGAGATTAGAGATGTCCCACTCAGGTGTAAACAATCGGGATTAAAATGTGTCCTGTCTTTTAGACGCCAGGAACTGTTGGGATCTGAACAAATAACCCTATGTGATCCAATAAGTAAATTCAATAGATTTTATTACCAGTCGATGTGAGAAAAAGCTGCAGTCAAACTGGTATACCAGGGTTGGAGTAACTTCAGCTCTCCTGATGTATCAGCTCATAGCACCGCTCCAACCTCGAGCAAAGGGCCTCGGCCCCCATAATACGTTTTTAAGTTCTTTGTCCTATAACCAGTCTAAACCGGTTCTTAGGGTGCTGCCTGGGCAGCTAATTGTCAAGGGTCTCTGGCCAGTTATCCTGATAAGGAGATTGTTTTTAGCTGAGCCCTGAGGAATGTTGATCCACTCATTGTTGAGCCCTGATTCAGCATTTATTGTTGTTCCTGATTAATTGATTAATATTTCCAATAATACACAAGAAAACCAAGGTGTATGTGCCAAATCAAAAACAGTTGTCCTTTTTCTCCTGTCCTCTCAGGTGTTATGGTGGTGTATCTGATTGAAACCTTTTTACCTTCTTGAAAAGACTGTAAACCACCACTATTGTCTTAGATAAGACAGGAATCTGGTGTCTTACCACTAAGGAAGCTCAGGCCTTTTCAGAAATTGGACTTAATGAAGGATTCCAAAGTATGCCTTATTAGAACTAATCTTTCTGTCTGGAGGTTCTTAGACAATATCTATTGTGAAGGCACTGCACAAAACATTTTTACTTGACAATGTTATTGAACGTAGCCTAAAATTTAATGGTACTTTTTTGGTCCCAGTCGGCCCCTAGTGGTAAGGGTCTTTAGAGCTCGCTAAATATAAACACATGGCGTTGGACCAAACCATATCATGCAGGTTATGGGATATACCAGGCTATGCAGACACTCAACGACAAATAATTAAATTTGTTTAATGATCTATTAGAAAGACAATGACAGTTTAATAGTTTTGTACTGAAATAATACTGGAGACTCACAGCAGAACTCATTACTGTAACTGCTGAGCAATATGTGCTTTCACCTGCAAGTCTCCAATAACTACAGAAAAAGTATGTAACTAGATTTGTTGTTATTCACTTTTTTTAAACAACTAAATAAGGGTCTGAAAACTTGATGTCATTAAGTTAGCAACACGGTTCTTAGCTCCAAGTTTATAGTATTATTTTATTGTGCTGTATAATTTTTGACATTATTTACTATACTTACTGTTCTGCACTAGAATCAAAGTTCCCCAATGTTATCATCTTATTTTAATAATAGTATGCCCATAAATACAACCTGATACTAAACACCACTGTATTTACAGCTAAATACATCATTAGTCAAAGTGTTTCTCAGTAATGTATTATCAAGTCAATAGCTGACCTAAATGCTAAGACTCAGGTAAGGCTCATATTTACACACAACCCTATTAAACATATCTGGGGTTATTAGTAAGCCATTTCGGCCATTATACCTCAGCTTACTGTTTGTACCGCACAGATGTGCAATCTAATGTATTTTATTATATGTGTTATATTGTATAGTATTTAATAAAAAAATAATTTTTTTTGTTTAATTCATGGAACTTTACACACATAGCATCGTCAAATGTTTTAAGCTAATCACTGTTAATTAGAAATCATTTTAAACCATGTGTTTTGCCAGTGTACATCACATTAGCAGATGAGCAAGATTTTATGAGCATTCTAAAGTACAATAAAGACAAACAAATGGTTACCGTTTGTGACTGGTGCTGTAAATAGAGCAGCATTGGCTGGCACACAATACTTTTTGTATAGTTGTGTCTTTAGTACTGGTTAAAGAGTCATCTTAAAATTGGATACAAAAGTTTCTGATGGCAGCTAGAAAAACAAAATACCTCACAACAATTTTAGACCTGTTCAGTTGAACTGTCTATCCCCAGGCAAACTGAAGACCAGCATGCCATGTGGACCATGTCTCAAAAATCGCCCATAGTTTTGTTAAGCTCATGTTAATATATTATGGAACATTAAAAATCGAAGAATTTGATACTTATTTTAATGACATTTTATTTTTGACAGCTGTTTCCATGGAGATCACGTTGTTGTAATGCTTTGGGTTTTTCTATAAGCCGTTTCATTAGAGAGCTTTTATTATTCATGCCTCATATCAGTATTTCACTCAACACAGGCTCCTTGTTCCACTTGTCAATGTGATCTATTGTAATAGACTCCACAGAATAGCATCATGTTATGCTCTTTACCTTTTTTCAGTAAAATTTACATTTTCACTTTTGGCTTTACATTCATTTGCACTACATAAGCTGTCTACCTAAAATTTTCACATTGGATTAGCATCACAGCACTAAGAGGTAACGGGGTCATGCAAGGCTTGAACAAGACACATGCTACTTAAATCTACCTGTAGAGGGCAGCAGTGGGTATAAAATAGACAGATCGGTCGGACGCATTTTGTATTTTTACCCGTTTTTTGGTGACGAAATACCACGGCAAAGCGGGCAACTTAAATTATTTTTTTTTTTACTTTACTTTACTAGTTTAAATATTTAGTTTTCAACCTTATGGCTTTCATTCTTTTGGTTGCATTGCTCCTAGCACAATATACTTACAATGAAGCTTTTATCCAATCACATTTCGGCCATCATGTGTTGCTATAGTCAAAGAAGTCTGCCTTCAGCATTAGTAGTATCTAAAATCGCAGTGAAACTAATACTGTTACCTAGTCAGATTTTGATTCGGCGACAACAGAAGTCCAGTTACGTGACGAATAAAAAAAACGCAGTTAGTCTGCACACGATTTAGTCATTTTATAGCGCGATAATTTATGGAAATAATGCATGATTTTTAAACAATAAACAAGGAGCAACGCAATTTGTTAAACAATAAACAAGGAGCGTTTCTGGCAACAGCTCATTAGCATATGCGACATAGCTCAAAACATTCAGAATCATGCTCATTCTGGAGAGAATTAAACTAGTAATATTCTTTATGTGAAAGTAATTTTGTGCACTTCAGAACTTCATGGACATGTTTTGTCTAGCCCAGAAGCATATTGAAACTTTAAGTATTTATATAGCGCTTTTTACAATAGACATTGCCTCAAAGAAACATTACAAAATACAGGACGAACCCTGTTGAGCAAGCCGAAGGCAATTGTGGCACGGAAAACTCCCTGAAATTTACAAGAAGAAATCTTGAGAGGAACCAGACTCAATGGGGCCCATCCTTCTTGGGTAGTCCTTGATCGATTAGAGCATTGTGGTCATTGGAGGTTTCTATGGATAAGTGCCAATTTTGTCAGAATCAAGTGAAGTATTGAAGGCATATAGTTTCTGCTGCAGGATTGGCTACCAATTTAGAGAAGGTAAAAAAAAACTACTACTAAAAAACTACTTCAGCTTCTTGGGGTAAATACATCCTATACCACATCCTATCAACCTTTAAGAGACCCTTAACTTGAATCCTGAAAGACTAAGTGGAGCCAATGGGTTGCTTTGATAACCCTGCTGCATCTGTCCTTAAGTCAGGTACCTATAAGAGTTGAATCAAACTCTGTCATGCACTAATTTACGTCAATTTCTCAAGGCCAGGTGAAGTCTCACACTTTAATGAATTACACTTGGTCTCTCCTCTTAAACATCTGATCACCATCCAGTATGGGGATCAGATGTTTAAAAGGAGAGACCAAGTGTAACTCATTAAAGTGTGAGACGTCACCAGGCCTTGAGAAATTGATGTAATGTAGTGCATGACAGAAATTGATTGATAAAGAAATGATTAACTTTGGATCGTTTCTTTCCTATTATGGTCTTACTTAATTTTTTATTATTAGCTAATAAACCAGGCTACCATTGTGTTAATGCAGTGAAGTTTGTCAGCTGTAATGTAACAGCGGTTATTAGATAAGTGTTGTCTAGCTGACTAGGTGCTAGGTGCTTTTTGCCTATGTAGCTTGGACCAAAACATTACTAGTCAAAAATCTCAGACAGTTCTAAGTCATATTGTCAACACAACTAAATAGATCCCTGTGATGTCACAGGATGTCACCCCAGAACAATAAAGGGTCGAACAGTCAATCAATTAATAAATCATTGGATTAAACAAGCTTCTTTCTTTTAAAAATGTATTATACACTTAAATGTGCCTCTTCAGTTCCTATATTGAGAGTGAGAACTGCATTAGGAAATACAATTTCATAGGTAATGTCTACCAAGGCAAAGTAAAGCATAATCGGATGATTTAAAATTACATTTTTTAAATAACCAAGAGTGTGTTTCCCAAAAGCCATTGTTGCTAACTACGGTAAGTAGTATTTATGATTATTTTCTTAATATTTCGCTCTCTTTGTTTAAATCATATTTATATGATCTGGGCCCGTATTTATCAAACTTCTTAAGATTACTCTTAAGAATGATGCTAAGAATGGACTTAAGTCTAAACTTATTCTTAGTTAAAAGCTGAGAGTAAAAATGATTTATTAAGCCTCTCAGT
>JAOTRQ010064878.1:0-13094 GCA_028565875.1 Hoplisoma paleatum
CCAATGGAATTTGGCCGACTAGTAATTTTTTCGGTCGACCAACGAATAATCGATTATTTGCGGACAGCCCTAATATAAATTCAAATAAGAATAACCCCTCACTTTCCTTTTTGGTCGAACACATCCTTAAATTTCAAAACAAAACATTTGAAAGAGGTGTTTTATTTTTTCCCCGAGCTTATTTTCTTCTTTAAATAATCATTTTTTAACAGTCGCCATTGATCGAGTTATATTTTAAGTAGCTAGTAGGTCAATTAGCTTTCAGAAAGATCTAAAACAAAACATACAGAGCCACAGAAAACACAAACCCACTGTATTTACAAGACATATTAAACAATCTTCAAGTATAAATGAAAAAAATTGTCCCAAAACATGAACAACGTAACTAAGATGACAAAAGTAACTCAAAACAATAATTTCATGAGACCTGAATAAGAACGGTAAACCCGGTCATCCAGGCAGTGGGTCAGATCTGACCATTTTCTTTAAAATCACCAAAAACAAACACGACTGTTCTCTTAAATCCGGCAGCCACACGGCGATCTGCCATGTCTCAAACTCTCAACATTCCAGGCAATCCCAGGAGAGGCAGCTGGAGAACCACGGTCAAGATAACCGAGATGTTTGGTCAATCAGGCAGACCGAAGATTATGCTTTAAATCCAACCATGCATGCCTTCACCACCTTTTTCACCCCCATACTTCTAGGCACCATGTGTTGCTCACCTGTTGTTCGGGACAGCTGGTCGAAACCACACCACACCCTCCAAAAAAACCACCCAAACTCCCCTTTTATGTCTTCACAAGTTCAGAAAGTAAACAACCCCCTGGTGCCACCTGTCACACACTGACACTGTGCTGTGAAAGTAATTAAGTTATCCAACAGATAGTTAATAATAAGAGGATAAGCTGCTACAACCCGGGCTAAACTCCTGGCAAATCAGCAGTCTGATCCATCATATGTGCATGTGGACTGGATCTTACTAATCAGAGTTCAGATGTTTTAGCCACATCCATTAATTGATCTATAAAATCAACTACAAAAAACAAATTCTATTTATTTTAAACTTTGTACCACAATAGTACCCTTGATCCAAAATGGCTTGGCAACAAAACCTTTTTATTTTACACAGACCTCAACCCCACTGAAGGCATTTTACAAGCCAGGCTTGTACGTCTGACGTCATGTCAAGCCTCTTAAACCTAATGAGCAAAAATCTTACATACAGAATCCAACAAACCTGTGACCACATATTTTTACCAAGGGTTTGATTAGAAACAAAATTAATAGCTGTAGTAAAAATATTATCCATCCATGAAGAACAATATAGAAGCATTGTACGTGGCTGTTGTGTAAATCTAACACACACACACACACACACACACACAAACATGTACGATCCCCAGACATTAAAATCTTTAATAAGCACACACACAGCAGACTTGTACCCTAAGGAATGAAAACAACTGACTGTCTGTATTTCTCTGTCAGTTTATCTGTATTACTCTCTCTCTCTCTCTCTTACACACACACACACACACACACACACACACACACACACACAGTAACTAAAGCATACTTAGCAAGGTGACTCCACCCTTGAAGAAACACAGCTTTAAAGTAAAACAACTATAATCGCGAGTAGTACTAACACACTATACACGAATACAACTAATAAGTTGTAAGTGTACCTGAGCACTAAATGCATGCACAAACAATCACAAACAAGCTTTACAACAAACAAAAATATACACACATTTTTCATCAAGCAATTTCATTTAAAAACCAACAAGCATTTCAGAATCAGTCCAAGTGAAGTAAAATCAGTCCAAAGCTTAAAACAAGAGGCTTAAATGTATTTATGTGTGACAGAAGATTAGACAGGAACCACAAAACACAGGATACCCAATACATTACTATAAATATATATACATTTGTTGATAATGAGCCACATGTTTGGCAATAAGCAGACTAAATACATTACTTAAATAAGTGAATTTAAATATCACACCATTACAAATGTATACATTTTTCTCAAATAACCTTTTCAATCCTATGTGTGTGGCCTCACACTTGTTGGCTGTAATCAACCATTTGGATTTGCTTGAAATTCCAGTGATTCACAAGTTTCAGTTTTCCGATCACCTTTAAGTCGTCTACCCCCACCATTAAACAAATCAAATCCCTGCCGGCACAATACACATCCACCATTGTGTAACACACAATGGTATATATAAGCCATAACTCAAAAGCTATGTATTAATGTTAGCATCTAAACCCAAGACAGATCAAGAGAAAAAATGTTTGCTAATGTTGCTTGGCTACGAATCTCTATTAGCAGTATGGTAAATGTAGATTGAATACCCTGTTCTGAAATGTACTTAATTTGCTTTACTAATCTGTTGTATTTATTTATTTTTTGTAAATGTCAGTGAAAATTTAACTATATATAAAAATCACTATTCTGCATCGTAAACATTAATGTGCAATTCCTATCAAAACTTTTCTGATTACATTACACGTAATTACTAAACACAATTAATTCTGAATTTCTATGAAAAATAAAATGTATTATAAACCTATCCTGCATAAGCTACAGCTAAAACGTTAGCCCGTAAGTGCACTCTAATGTAGTGCACAGTGAAAGTGTTCTATTAAAAGGAACGCTACACTTCAGGTAACTGATGAACTAACATTCGATTGCGGTTCTATTGAACTTTTGTCTACATAATGCATTTTTATACTTTTATTTACATTTATAAAACAGTTTGTATCGCATCTGATTGTGCAATGGCCGCTTTTAACTTGTCGAAAGTCCCTCTCCTATTGTTATGTTAGCAAATGGCATCTGTTTAGTGTGTGTAGTGTCCAGAATCTCACATTATGTTTTAGCCATCTGAGGTGCTCGATCCGGGCAAGTGTGCAAGTGTGCAATTTGATACTCAAAAACAGATACATACAAAGCCAAATATTTAAGTATACTATACGATTTGGATTATAACAAACCCAGGTTAGTAAAAAAAATGAGTAGGTGCTCTTAAAAATGTGTGTATTTAGACAACGCAGTAATTTTAGGATCCAACCAATGTCATGATTCTCCAGGGATGGACCTAAATGGGACAGCTTTTTTTATAGTGCATGGGAAACAAGGGAGGACTTTGGAAAATATGGAAAGTTAGCGCAGTCGTGGACCGTTGTTTTAAGTAAATAAAAATGTAAATTTAGACGCTGTAAAAACAATCATGCTGGCATATTTGCTAGCAGGTGGAAACCTGAAAAGAAAAGGAAAACCACTTTCCTCAGATGTCCGTAAGAAGAATGTCCGTAAGAAGACGGTGTGGTGCAGTAAATGGTTACACAAGTCCACCAGGTTCAAATCTCAGCTAACTAAAGTGACCGTGTCTGTGTGGGGGGCTTGGATGGTGGCTGAAACCCATGGATGAATTTCACCGCTATTGCACAAGTATTTCTGCCCATCTCTGATGTAACCAGTTTACATTTTTTAAGTGTACATTTTAAAGTTTTATTAGTCCTAAGTCAATTATTGTAGCTACAGATGTAGTCCTTACAGCCCCATACACCTTGCAACAAGCCTCTAATACTGATAAGCTTAGCAGGCACCAGTGCTGTTATTATACAGTGCTTGTCTATAGGCAGCACGGAGCCATTTGGGATCGAGCCGAGATCACTATGGCGACCGAGCTGCCTGGTTGCTATGTGCGCCCATTATGACCTCATTCTCAAGGGAAAATCATCGTGTTGCTGCGGTAACGTGATTACAGTAGAATATAGGCAATATCGTATCAAAAAATGGGAGTTCATGGCCTGGCGCGGCTGTACTGCACCGTACTGCACCATGGGTGATTAATGTGCAAAACTCTTCTAGAAGGTGGAATCGGATGTACCGACGATCCACGCCAGATCGTCTCCACGCAATGTGGCGTTTAAGCATCAGTCAGCGAACGCGCAATGAAATCCGATCCGATGGGCAAAGCAAACTCACAATCAGGAGAAATGCGCATAAGCAGCTGCACACAATCACAACCCGGATCGATTGGATCGTTTAATCCACAATGCACAACTAAAACAGCCTAAACGATCTAATAAGCTTCCGATACAGTGGAGCCACGCCTGTTTCCATCCATCTACTGTACCGTTATATTCCACAGGCTCCACGCACATCATCACAAACACAAGACAAAAATAAAGGCCACTAGGCCAGATGAGGACAAATCACGTCCATGTCGAACACCCTCGATTGTCAATAAACATGCCACTAATCCTAATCAGTGATCTATTGTTAACCGGCATTGATTTAATTGACACAAAACTGAAATGAAATAGTTGTAACTGTCGTTCCAAACCAATAAACACGTCGTCCTCCATCAATTAAACACAACCTACATGTCTAAGTCTATGTTAAAAGCACGGACATATGTCCTCACCCAGACTCCAGACATTAATATTTATCCACGCTTACCTAGCGATGTGTACGTTCTAACTTCGCCGCCTTCCCGAGTCCGCAGTGAGCGACAGAGACGCTGGGAGTGACCGCCAGGATCCGCACTGTCTCCTTAGTACACGCCAACGAGTCGAATTTCAAACGGTTCACTCAAACAACTCCTTCAAACGAACCGATTCACTTGGAGCGGAATGAAATTATACAAAAAAATTACAAATCAGCTTTCGGTCGTTTTCTTTTATTTGCTGTGCTCAATATCTAGGACACGCGTAGGCATTACGTGTTATTAAGTTTTAAGAATAAAATAGTATGTGTTGTGTGCTATGTTATTATCAAGGGAGTCACAACGTTTGAGTGGGAGTCGAAACTGTAAGTTGTAACGCAGGGGGCTGTGTTAGGAGACGATTCGAATGATTCGGCTCAGTAAAACGAGTCGTTATGCACATCAGTGTATCCAGTATCGACTCTGCTGCACTGACTGCACTGTGATAAGGGGCGGAGACACGCGCACGCGCACGCGCGCACCCAGTTCCAAACATCAGCCTGTAACTGTAGCTTAGCATGTGCAGTTAGCATGCAGTTAGCTTTAGCAAATCATTTTAATTCTTCCAAAGGTTCATTGTTTGTATCTCCAGCGTCCACAACGCGTGTTTCGTTTAAAATAATGTAAGAAGACTTATAATAGCTTGGTACCCCATCCTATCTATTCCAACCTCACACCCACAGGGTTTGCTGTTGGAGCTGTACCCTAGTTTTCACCCTGACCTAAATACAAATAAACAAACTCAAGACTTTAGCCATTTTATTCCAATTGTACAGTTAACTAGCTTAACCTTACCCCATTATAGTTACCCTGTATCCAGCATATTGTATTTCCACGACACTTAACTTACTGTGTGAAACATGTTTAACCACAGATGGGTTAAAACCAAAATGCACTGTACTATATGAATAACCTATATGCTTCAATAAAAAGTATGCAACTCAACAAGAAATCTTTAGAATTTTCATCTTATGAATTCTGAAATTAGTTCTTTTTAAAACAGTACTTGAATATTGGCCTAACTAATACACTGGATAATTAAATGGGGGGAAATGCAAAATGTTTGAACAGTGTTTGACCTACAAGATATATAGATATAATGTTCTAGTGCAAATAGTTTTTAAATCAGATTTCAACAAAAAGCAATTAGTAAATTATGATGATGGGCGCATCATGACACACAGCAAATGATAGTTCCCATATCAGAGGTGAATTAAAATGACAATATAAACACGGGTTTTAATCAGAAAGGTCCAAAAAAATCAACATTGTTTATATAGATATGAACATATAGTGTGCAGAAGTATTGATGCATTAATGTATTATAAATAAAAAAAACATATGTATATAATAATGCTTACTCATAGCTGTGGAGAAGAACATGAATGTGCCTGTTTAAGTGGCTCAGTGATTGTCCATCAGTGCATCCATAATTCATACATTTTTATGTGGCATCATGCCAACATATGGAGGAGTGGCAGACCTTTACTCAGTGTGTCAAATGAGCTTAAGCTCAACCAGCTAGCTTTTACTGTACTGCTACACTGTTCAAACAATTATTAAGAAATTTATTTGGGTATATATGAAGATTGAATTGACCAGAATTTGTTTACAGCAAAAACTGTGATTACAATGGCAATCCAGAAAATGAAAATAGTGAAAAATGTCTCACAAACAGCTAATCAATCAAGAAGCTGTATGTGCAGACATCACAGGTCAGGCTGTATACCTTTTTAGTATTTAATTCCCTTTTAAACTGGCTAGCTTAGCGTGATTTTTTGGATGTTATTGGAAAATAACCTAGATAGTCGAACTGTACAGCTATATATATATATATACAATATGATCATAAGAGTTATCGTGTCCATATTTTAAGTACATAGCCATATTATTTATATACATTAATGAATGGAATTAACTTGTAGCCACACTATTGTGCCCAGTAATCAAGTTTACATTCACGCAGTGTTTGTAGATCATGAGTCAAAATGCTAAAAGCAAAGGAACGATGTAGATGCAGAATCTTAATCCAACCAAATAGGAGCATCAGCATATTCCAGCTGCATAATCAGACTTTCTCAATATCTAAATAATTACCAGATGGAATCAGACCGAGCTCCTGCTGTGTTAGAGAGAGAACCGACAGCCATGCAAAGTGATGCTGTCACTTTATTTTCAAGTTGCCTGACCAACTTTTTGTAATTTAAATTCATTATTGCTTGGAGCAAACATCAGCCCATAAGTAGTGCGAATACTTTGTAGTTCAGCACAAAGCACGATTCATTAAAACTGGTTGCTAGATGAGTTGTGAAAGTTTTTATTATTTGATCATTGTAATGCCCCTAGCTTATTAAAAGTCTCATATGTAATCTCATGAAATCTATTGGAAAGTCATCCAAGGGAAAAAAATAATACAAAAACAAATTTGGACAAGATGCTCACGTTTCCAGACATTTAGCTTATATTTATTCTGTACTTTATATCGCTGTATACAAGTTGATGCACGACCTAAAGGGAAAATTGCGCACACTTGGTTGCAGTCACGTTTCAGTAATCAGATCCAAATCACAGCTGCTCGGCTGTTGCATTTTCAGCTCACTCTATGAGAAATCACAGTTGTTGATATATGACACGAGAGGCACAAACAAAAATCACTGGGGGTTTTCTGTACCCGTCAGACCCGTCAAGGAATCAGCACTAAGAGACTGGTTCCCATTCAATTCATTAAGAACTCCTGCCGTATTATCATTTCCACTGTGGGAGTTTTTATCATCTGTGCCTGGCTGGGTGAAGACTTTCCCAGTGGACATGCACATCTGCTGAGAGGAGAGAAGTGCATGCTGGGAAGAGTTCAGTCCATGTGTGTTCCACTTTGAGGCTGCCTGAATCCCTTCTTTGCTCTGGTATGCGCTGGGCCCCATCGTCCTCCTCTCACTGCACACAAAAGCTCCATGACACTGAGAGCGAGTGAAAGGAAGAGAGTGGGAGGCAAACATAAAACAGATTTAAAGCAGATCATAGAAGTGCAGCAGAAATAGGTTAAGTTTGGAGACGGGTCAGTGCAGCTGTGAGAGTCGCTGTACGGTGCAGATCATCTCATAGTTCACCAGCTGCCAAGAGTTGTGTCAGATCATGTCTCCACCCCGGCGTCCGGAGTACAATGAGAGTTCGTGTATGGGTGTGTGTGTGTGTAGAGGGAGGAGGTTATGACAGATTACAAATGTGCTGTCATACATTGATTTGAAATGAATTCCTTAATTACTATCACATTTAGTTTAACCTTACTAGGGTGTACAAAACAATTTAAACGAAGCCCAGAAAGTCAGGTTCATGTTTTGCAAATGTTTTGTTTTATCGCACTGGGGAGGCGATTTAACACTGTCCGTCAAAAATCTTTGCAATTGCTTTAAAATCTTTTTATTAACATGGTTGTCTATTGCAGAACTTCTGTATGTTTCATTTTTTAAGTGAATCTAATTGCATTATTATACAAAAAACATCTGTCATTGGTAAATGAGCAGTGAAAGTGTCGTGTGTGAATAGCAGGAAGAACTGTTTTTCCTCTGGGCCTTTGAGAATAACTAAATACAAGAAATACACTGACCCCATCCAGAAGGGCATATTTCCTTATACCAACATCATTTAAAATACAATTTCTAAGAAAAGTTTCACAGAGATTCATATATTTTGTTTGTGATAAGTATGAATTAGCTGAACTCAACAATTAAAAGATGGTTTTACGTGTGTGCTTATCAACATATAGAGTATATTAAACATTTATGGTAGGCTAAGTTTAACTGGGTAACACTGTACAAGCAGACCAAACCATAGGCAGGGCAGAAATAGACAATCAGAGTGTTGCTCAAAAGTTCGAAAAAAAACTGCATCATTCAAAATATGTAAGATGCTACCATAATTTAATAATATTATGTATTACTAATTACAGGTATGTATAAAATATTGTTTGGCCGACAGTGCTGGGATTCAAACCGGAATCTAACTGGTGGAGGATAAGCATTATTGACATAGTGTTATCTATGTTTAGTCCAATGTAATTCCAGCCTACTTCCTGTTAACCAGATAAGAATCCATTAAAATGGAGCAGAGAATAGAAATCATTTTAGTAGTACACGCTAAGTCTTACTGGTTTTTGGTAGGGTTGATCATGTGGTCTCCTTGAGTCATAATGATGATTGAATGATATGAATTCTGTGAATTCTTTAGGCTGGCCAAGCGGATTCAAAGTTGGGACTGCAAAACAAAAAGAATGCAATTTGTGTATGCTGTAAAAAAAAAGAAGAAGAAGCAGCAAACAATAAATCCCGCCCTAAATCTGCAAGAGTAAAAGAAGCGACACATAAGTAGTAAATACACTGACTATAAACTATACACAATAATGCATAGCTTACTGATTCCTGTAGCTGGATGTCTGTTGTGTTCACTTCGAACCCTGCCTACCGGAACTGATGTGATGTGCTGATAATCGCTTCTCTGAGTGCTTTCCTTACAATATGCTGGTTTCCTCGGCTCATCCTCAGCTGGAGTGTTTAGCCACCATTTATCCTAATGTACACGACAACAAAAATAATACACCAGCGATAGATTCAGTCAGACAAATCATTCAGTTTCACAAATCTCAAAACAATCAAACAAAATCTGAACATCCACCTGTTCTGCCTTTGGGTTCTGCATTTCGATATGGGCAATGGGTTCATTAAGGAACCTCACATTGGTTCTGATGAACTTGATGTTGTAGGGTTGTGGGATGTTGTGTGTCTTGAGCAGCTCTGCTTCATCTGGATCTCGGGTGGCATATTTGTGGTCTCTGTAAACTTCATCTGGATTTAATCGATCCGGCACATTTCTATCAAATATTCTGTAGGTGTTTGAGCTGTCACAAAGAGCAGTTGTGAGAACATAATGCAGACAGTCGAGTATAGACCTTGAATATATTTCAACTGCCATTTCCATCAGCCCAACATTTAACTTTTAACATATACAAAATAAAACCAGAAACATGAAATATTTTTATGGTTATGCTTATTTTAGCCTGAAACTCGACCAGACATGGTATTTGACCAGGCCAGCTAGAAGTTGCTAATGCACGTATGCTAATCAGAACAGTCACGTTTGCACTCTTTCAGTAACCTGATCCACCGTCTTCATCTAAACTAACACTACAGGTAACATGGCACTTACCGAAATGATCCCTGAACCCTTTTCTTTCTGGGAAGACATATCTCTGCACCCTGAAACATTTTGTAAAGCACCTCAAGGACTGCAACATTTATTTAGCCGTTGCTATGCAACCAGGACCTGCTGTAATTTGACACCATCACAACAAATCACACAATTTGTATCCTGTTTACACCCCCCCCAGTCAAACTTACCAAGTCAAAGATTTAAAGACAACTTTTAAAAACACATTTGGTGAAAACTTTTCTGTTTTTTTTAAAAAAAGAAGAAATAAAAAAACATTGAGTTTGGAACAAACATGCACTTGTAGCGGTTACAGGAAATTCCTGCCTGTTTTATTCTGATTTGTCTTTCTGTTCACACGTAACACAATCAAACCTCGTTAGGGGCAAGTGAGTAATAAACACATGCTAAATAATTGCATTAAAAATACATCATCATTATCTGACCATGCCTGTTTGTTGCCAGGTTCCAACAGAAGTGAAAAAGAGTATTCCATACTCAAACTTGTGTTCGCAGCATTTAACTCCCATCAATAAGCCTGGTTGTCACCGAATTAACAAATGTTATATAAAGTACCCACACCAAAGCTCTTTGGAATAAACACAGGGCAGCAGGGGACTGTGAAGTGAGTGCCGCTGCTAAACAAGTCCAGCATGATGCTTTTCTAATGCACCCCTTTGGCTTTTGCTCATCGAGGCCCGACATTCTCACTGACCTCAGGTCAGATTTGATTAGTTCCAGTAATTTTACTCACAGCCAGTCTGTAGTCCAGCATTAATCCTGTGATCTAATCTGGCAATCATCATTTTAGCGGATTGTTTCTATCCTGTATGCACATTTGCAACAAGCCTGAAAGCAGAAACCTACTTGAGACTGGATGTGTATTATCTGTTAGTTATGATGCACATCACAGGTGACTCCTGTACAGTGAGTGCATTCTGGGTAAAAAAAAAATCTGCACTATCTACAAAAAGCAAAGCACTTCACATTAATTTTACAATATCGTAAGTGCATCCATGCCATCCTACAGACATCTGGCCTGAGGGACTCGCTGAGAGGTAGGTTAGAATCACCAAGCCAACCGCGTAAAGCAAGTCTTTTCATTGGTGGATTTTTTTTCCTGGCCTGAAACTTGATACTACACGAGAGAACTGAACATTTCAGCAGTAAACAAAAGGATCCAGGATATATGCATTATTCATATTTTAAAGGATGCACCACTTTGATTTGTAACATGCACATCAGTGTTGGTCATATGAGCTACTGGAATAGAATCCGGTGTCATCTGTAACTGGATAATGCAGCAAGGAAGGGACAGAAACTGCAAACTGTGTGTTTATTGACGAGGCAATGGGTAAAATGATACAAACATGAAAATAAACATTTAAGGGTGCAATAAGTTAATATTGTGTACTCATGCAAATAATAATACTGTAAAATATGTGTTCTTAAATTTAATAAACACACCAATAAACATCATCAATGTACATTTTTGATTATTTATTAATAAGGCTTGAAATGAAATGCATAGTTAGTTTAAACTTGGATCTAAACAGAACTCTTACAACAGACTGGCAATAAGTTACCCAGCAGGGTAGAAGTAATGAGTGAACTCTTTTTGTAAAGGTTAAGAAGCTGTTGCTGAGCAGGTGGAATTCAGTAACGAGTCCCGAATCCGCGGATCTCCAGCTTAGAAATATCCCTCTCATTAGTAAATTCGGCACGGTCAATCCGAGAACTCGGACTCCCGACGTTTCTCAGCCAGTTCTTCCTGCAAAAAGGAAACAGAAGGTAGTCTAGTGTGGGAGGAGATTTCATGATCTGTATTAAATTATTTGTAATATTTAAATCTACTTTAGAGTAAACAAATGTAATTCTTTTTACAAATGTGATTTTAATACTACTGTCCTTTTCTACTGGCCTACTGCCATAATCTGTATTTGATTGCTATACATTAGCTGTTCAGACCACATCCACTTTAGAATCATCATATGCTTCAGTAAACATTGTGCTGTCCTGTTTAAAGACTTCTATGTAAACAAAGAGAGATCCACAAGGATGTGGAAAAGGACTTCACGGGTTTGTATTTAGCCCTAACTTTGGAAGGACATGGAACACATTTGGGCTTCTCATTACGTAGTATGTACTGCGCGATGTAGTACGTACATAATTTCTGCTTAATAAATGTTCATACGAGTTACTGTCTGCTAAAACCGTTCAAGCTTTTAAGAAAGCAAACTCTACTTAACTCTGAGCTCAACTCCTTAGTAAAAGTAACAGCAGGTATACAAGTAAGCTCCAAAGAGTCAAATAAATCGGATTACACATAAAAGCTTTTATTTTCTGTCTGCTTTCTTTCTCCCTCTCTATCACAGTGGGCAAGGCCTGGTGGTACAGCTAACACAATTATTCCTCAGAGGATGGCTAAATGCATTATCCTGCATGATGGGCTATAGAGCAAGATGCTAGTGTGTGTGTGTGTGTGTGTGTGTTGTGTGGTGAGGCTCTATGCATGACCGCTCCTGATTCACTTAGCTTACAATACTACCAGGAAACAGAGCTGCACTCAAAAGCTTAGACATTACGAGACAATCACTGTATGTTCAATACAGGAAGGAAACGGTTTGTGTCAGGAGTTTCCAAGCTTTTATCAACAAATGAGTAGTTTCATTTTATCAGCTTTATTTTATCATGCTGTTGACAGTCAAGAAAAACGATACACCTTCAACAAGATGACTGATTTAACAAAACTGTGGAGATTAAATATGTTGTGTATTAATGTTAATATATTCTTAATTAGAGAAGTAGTATCAGTGTTGGAAACAAGACGCAGTAATTAGTTTTCCAGTATAACATCATGGAGGAAAATCATTTATTGGGCGTGGTAAACTCAAAACAGGAAACTCGGCCCAGAGAGAAGGAAACATGAGAAGAAATGTACCTTTCACAGACACATGATTTATTATTGCATTTGCATCTGAGAAGCATGTAAGCTAAGAGTCTTGGCTGAACTCAATAATAACAAAATAATTGACACTTATTTCCTCAACTTTAAATATTTTTTCATTTTTCCTAGTAATGGTACCTTGCAAAATCTGCACTATGTAAAAGTGGAAGCTCAGTCCACTCAAGAGAAAAGGACGCTCGTTCCAAGCCGGTGGTGTTGAGGAAGTCTGATAACATTGACGTCTGATCATAGCAAAGAATTTTCTCCAGCTGGACGATTATCAACAAGCAGTACATGTTAGATATCATTGCCGGTTAGTGTAAGGGTAAGGCTCGTCTGTCTCGTCGAGTTTAGCTCCGAGACATCCGAGCTTACAGATCGCGCAAATCAGCCGGTTTTTAACATCTAACCGGCTGATTACGGCTGATACCGATCAGCTGTAG
>JAOTRQ010064903.1:0-13092 GCA_028565875.1 Hoplisoma paleatum
ATACCTGTAGTTAAACGTAAGTACCGGTACTGTACGTATTACGTATTGTTCGCTGATTGGTTTACGTGCTGTACGTTTTGTATGTATTACGTTTCTGCATCAGCCGAAAATTGACCGACAGTCAGTGAAGCAGAGCGTTTACCTTAATCACAGAACAATACTTTTATAGATTTTTTAACTCAGTACACGTATAAGGCGCCCCGGATTATAAGGCGCACGTCCGATTTCTGGGAAAAAATTTGACTTTTAGGTGCGCCTTATCGTCCGGAAAATACGGTATATTCCTCCATACTAACGTCATACAAACATCATAAGTAGTGCTGGCAGTGATTTGTAGGATGTTTTGCTTTTAGGCTGAAAAACAGTTATTAAAAGCACTCGAGCCATTCTAAATCTCTAAATCATAAAGAAACTAAATGAAGGCATAATTGAAAATGTGTGCGTGTTATGCAGTTCAAGTAACACATACATGTTTTCCTCTGATATATCTTGATCAGCTTCAGCAGTAGAAGACTCAGCATCCACACTGCTTTCACTGCCCTGGGCAGAAAGACCATACGAACTCTCCGGAGTTAAAGACCCACCACTGAAACACACAGACACATACACAAATACAATTAAAAACACACACCAATCACACAATCAATATGTTTACAATTAAAAGCTTTTGGTCATATCAAGTCACGTGAATGCACAAAAACAGAACTTTTTGAGATACTGAGTCAGATTGCTTTTATTATATATTGTACCAGTACTAGAACAAATTGTAGATAAAATTAAAGTCATTACTTGATCGTCTTTTCTAGTTGGTGAATTTGGATATCCTTGTTCTCCAGCAGCTTCTTCAACGAGCTGATTTCCTTCTGCCTCTCCAATAGCTCTTTTTGTAGCCGATAGTTGCTCTCCTCCAGGGTTTCACAGAATGCCTAAAGTACAGAAAGATCTATTGAGCTATAAGAGCTACAAAAAAAAAGATTAACAACAATAAAAATTAGAACATAGTTTAGTAGGGCATTTATCACCATCGTAGTTGTAGTGGCAACCAGGCTAAAAACAAGAGACTTGTTGAGCAAAACAGTGACTGCTTGAGCTTTTTCAGTTACAGAACCACAACTGACATTAGAAGTTGTAATTGTCCTACCCGGCTCTCCTCAAGACTGTCGAAAGGACCTGGAGGGTCATCCAGACAGAGGAACTCTCGTACAGGAACACTGTAAACAGAAATACATGTTTAAATGATTGGTATAGCGTCATGGAAGAAATAAGAGATCACTTTGGTACACATTTTAAATAAAACTAATTATTTAGCTGATTATTACACCAATACACAGCATTTAAAGGGGTACATTTTATTGTACTTTTTATATCCACTGTACACTATACTGCAAAGTCAAAAATATACCAACAATTCTTAAATATTAAACCAGTAGAAATGTTTTCGGGTTGATGATAAATAGTGTATGTACAAGGCTATTACTTATGTTCTTATGTTAAAGTAGCCTCTCAAGTAGCAAATGCTAGATAAAAACTTCATGTGCGTTATCTTCCGATGATTTAAAAACTAATAATAAATTCAAAATTTGAATTATTTAAATCTACACATCATAGAAGCCTAATAATAGCTTTACCAGTTAGCAATGTCTTTGTGAGCAACCAGGTTTTGTAGGAAAGCTTGCAAGCCCAACTGTCTGTCCTCCAGGAAGTCTACGTTGTAGTTATCCTTAAACCAGCGCTTAGGTGGAAGAGCGAGACGAAACCCAGGAAACATATCCTTTAACTAGAAACACAACAAAAAACCACACATATACATATTTGGTTTAAAAATCTTAAGACAGCTATAATACCAACAAGATAACTCAAGCAGCAAGTTGAATATAGACAGTGTACATGACTAAATCAGATATTAAAGCAAGAAAAGAAAGTTTCATGTTAAAAAGTCCAGTGTGTACATGCCCTGAGCACAAGAGCAATTACACAGTATACTGTTCTGTTCCTGTATATAGTGATCCTGTATATAGTGTGTAGGGTTGTGATTGTAACTGAAATTCTTTGAGACAGAGAGGGTGTGTGTTTGTGTGTGTCTGTGAGTGAGAGAGAGAGAGAGAGAGAGAGAGAGTGAGAAACCCCATCTATCTTTTTAATTCCAATCACCATTCATGTGGCTGATGAGACAAGCCAGAAGGCAAAACTGAGATTTAAAGAAATGTATTCGAGAATCCAGCTTTGGTGTTTTCAATTCATTTTATGACGGCATTAAATAAGTGGCATTTATTCAAGTTTACTTACTTCTTTTCACAACCATTTATTACTGACACATTTCTGATAGTTTAGAAATGTACCTGGGAATACAAACCTTGTTTACTACAATTAACAGACTTAGCTCAATACAGCTTACACCAGATACAATACAAATTCTGAACTAAAACAACAACAGCTCCATGATAATTACAAGTTGGCAGGGCAATGCTGAATTATTAGTATATCAATATCAAAGCACTGCAGTACCAATAAAACCAAAAGTAAAACATTTTGTCCATAGAGTGTGGGCAAGGCCTATACAGAGCAACAAACGTAGGAGAGAAAACCAGCTAAACTAGATGAAGATCAGGTGTAAATGCATCAAACATAGATCAGCTATGTTCAAACAAACGAAAGCTGATTAAAAACACACCCATTTAAACAAATGGTACTTAATTTACAATCTACACAAAAACTTGTTTTCTTTTCTAATATACAGCAAACCTGTTAGGTTCCTTTACTTGTCTTTACATTGTAAAGGTGTAAATAAAGATAACCATGTTTTAATTAATACGATCAGTATACTCACTAGTAATTATGCTCAGAATGAGGTATCATGTACATTTCTTTTACATGCGTTACACTTTTCTTTATGTTTGCCAAATTTGTCACTATTATTCATTCACTGTTACCATGTTACACAAGGTTTTGTCTGGTCAAAATATCTTATTGATTAAATATTTGCTCTTGAACTCAAGGACTCCTTTGACTAAACTGGCACACACCAACACAGAAGTACTTTAAAATCTTGTGAAAAGCTGGCATAGAATAGTCTCAGCTGCATTGGGTACAAATGCACTATTATCTTTATAAAAACCATATTAAGAATTTTTGGTGTGGAATTTGTGGTCAGGATAATTCATTTTGCTTTAATTATCCCTGAGATGTGTGCACACATCTATGCAAGGCAATTTTATTTGTATAGTACCTTTCATACACAGTGGCAATTAAAAGTGCTTCACATAAGAAAAAGAATTTAAAACATTTACATGAGATCTAGAATTTCATAATGACTGGTTTCAAACAATGTGACAAATAAAAGCTGTATTAATAACTAAATGCTAAACTAAATGCACAACAACCAAAAAAACGTACATTTGAAGAGATTTCAGTTTTGTGCTTTCTAATAAGAAAAATACCTGATTATTATGAATAGGTGGAAACAGAATGCTTATTAATCAGGAATATAATTCAATATCAAATGTGTGTATGTTTACGGATTTAAAATGGTTTATCTAAGCTCAGTCAGCTCAGTCAAGCTAGTCAGATGCCCAGATTTGTCACAAAGTAACGATGATATTTTTTACCATTTTATTTTTAGCATGACATAGAAAACAACAACACAGATGGTAGCAAGATATGTTCCCTGCCACCAAGGGAAACAATGACGCTTTATGTGCAATGGGATGTTAATTAATTTCCTGCACCAGTTGCTTGGCTCTTGGATTTATAGATGATAGCAGGCTAGCTTGTATCATGGAATAAGCATTTTAAGCCTTGGCTTTTTATCAGGCTAAGATATGGGTAACTTTACCAGCAGAGTAAATGCAATTTCATATCCTTAGATATGTTAGAGAACCCAATAAAGTACATTATAAAGTTTATAGTTTAATATACTGGAGGTTAGATGCTTTCATCAAAATAACTCGATGCCTGAAAGTCACAAATTTAAAGAGAATTATTTGAAGATACAGCCAAAGGTACTAGACACTAGAGCGTTTAGCACTTAAAAGAAAAACTGACATAGTGCATAATACATAAGCTTAAAATAACCTATAGCTTATATAGTCTATAGCCATACAATTAATGAAAATAAATTGTATAAAGTTTCCCCAAAAAGAATTGCTGTGTTAATGAGATGAGACAAACCATTAGTGAATAATCGTAAAATAACGGCCCTGATAGTGCACTTACAATCATTTAACACTATCGCCAAGACGGGTAAACTTCAGGGAGATGATGCAGACATTATAAAGTGAACTAACCTTTTCATTGAGTCTGGAAAAATCAGTATAACGCCGGAACACGACCCAGGTCTCATCATGAGTTTTTTTTACCAAAATTTTATACACCTGTCAAAGTAAGCAAAACAACCTTTGATTTAATATCAAACATCAGCAACAAATACACAGTTTTAAAACATATTACATATGATTTTACTGACAAAACAAAGAAAACAAAAGTACATGCTGACTAATGCTTCAGCCTTATAAATATTGCCACAAACCAGCAGAGATAACACAGTGGTTAAATCTACAGTAAATTATTTTTACATTACATGAAAGTGTCAAGTCATATTTTCCAGTAAGGTAGTTCAGCTCTAATGGCATGAAATATAAGAACTTAAGTGGTATTAGCGTTTTTGTTAATGCAACTTCACTGCATGAACACAACTTACAGACAGCTCTTCACCTGCAACTACAAAATACCAGTAACAGCATTGGAGGCAGCGATTTAAACTGTATCCAGTTTAACAGATCTAATTGACACATTTAACTCTATGACATTCTACATTCATAAAAAGAATAATAAGATCGGATATGATTTCTATGACAACCTCTATTTTATTTTCTGTGCTTGGAAAGGGTCAAACTGGCCACTTTTAGGGCATTACAGAGATTTGAAAAATCAAGCCATTAACAACAACAAATCTAGACGTAGACATCCCTTTACTAGCTGAAAAAAAACAGAAATAAATAATTACTTTGCTTTAATTCTTGGTTCTAATCTTAAATGGGATATCTGCAATATTCACTTTTTGCTATTTATTTGTATTTCCATGTGGGTCTCTACTGCTCGTATAAAAACATCTTCTGTAAATGATAAATAGTTTGGCGTCAAGAAAAGCGAATAGTTTTGACTACTGTAGGTTTTGACTACAACCCACCAGAACATAAATGAACATCTAAATAACATGTGACGTAGCTCAATTCCTTGTAGAGCCTATAGACCTATTCTAACAAGTATGTCCCCTTCAAATGTGTTATGGCTTGATATGTCTTCTGATAAAATATATCTTTTAAGCTGATAAAGCACTGATTAAGCACTGTACAGTACCAAAGAAAATCTTGACTGATATGTGGTAAACACAATAAATTAGTAAATGTAAAATGCCTTCACAACTTGAAAGCCGGAACGTCCCATTCACCTGGCATCCATTAACATGCCTTGTTTGACCATTCCTGCCACCATTCCTTGCCATAAGCATGCTGTCCAGTGTTCAACTACTATCACAAGACATCACGTGTTCATCTGAGGTGTTCACTTTGAGGTCTATAGAGCTGACTTAAATACTGCTATACTGCTCAAACATGTAATGCAGCATTTGTAGTAATAATGTGTTGGTGTCACTTTCAGAGTGCGTTCTTGGATTGGAGAATAAATGTTTTACTGGAACAACACATCAATAAACAACAAAACACACTCAGAAAGCTCGTTTTCTGTCTGGTAGATTATTAAGAACTTTCCATTTACCGTAAATTTGGCTCTCTCCTCCATAACTTCATAGCCCAGAACAGTGGGAGTTATGGGTCTCTCCTCCCATGCCGGTGTGTGAGGTGGTGTCTCAGGCCTCGAACAGTTGGAGTACTCCACAGTGGATTCAAATCCATTCATCCTTGCCCGTGTAACAGGGCTTTGACATGCTGTTAGGTAACTGCTATTGCCCGAATTACTATTTTCGGAACCAACATCTTCTACAGTTCCTTTAGTAGAGGAAGACTCTGAACTGCTGGATATACTGCCCAAACTTGATGCCCGCTTTGGCCGCCTACTATTAGCAGAACCTGGCAAGGCCCGATCCATTGGCACAGGCACGGGAACAAAGGGCGTGGCCATCCGTATTGATGTTTTGCCCTTTTCCCACAGATAGTATTTCCTGAATGCACTTTTCTTGCTGGTGTTACGAATGAGGTTGTTTAAAACCGGCTTTAACCATAAGTGAACAATAAATGGACTGTAAAAAAAGATCAGAACACTATTAGATTTGAGGTTCAAGTAGAAAACGCTTAAATTTATTTACAACTCGTAAGAAATGTATAAAAATTTAATAAATCAAACCCCCATAAAAAAAACGATGGTTAAAACCTCTTTCATTGCTGTTTTAAATAAAACATCTACAGATAATTGTGTAATCTAACTAACTAGAACTACTACTATACATTGATAAATAATAAAACAATTACCAAATGTGCCAACTAATGAGACAAAAGTGAGTCAATTTGTAGTTATTCAGCAGCTCATGAACAAATAATAACTATGTCGTTTCTATTTTTTTTAAACTAATAAGCCACTAGGTATCACAAATACAATGCACAAGCTCAATCAACAACAAACACAAAGTGTAATTTATTGATATTACTGTAGTTACAGCAGGTAATCGGACTGCTCCAGTACTGTATTAAAGCCGTGACACATTAGCAACAATACCACAAATCACAGTGGCATTCTTTATACCAGATTATTAATCAAAAGAATGATGAGATTATTTGTCTGGCATCTTAAACTTTGTCTGGAAACCAAATGTGGGTCATGCAAAAGGGCAACAATCCAAGATTTGCACGGGTCAAATTCACATAATCTAAAAATCATAGGGTATTAATATTCAGTGGCAGGTAATTATGAAAGTTTTATATATACAAAAGCTGTCAACATCGACGACATGGGCCAACATATGACGTAACAATGATACAACAAATCACAACGAGTTATTGACACAAAAAGTGATACTTTTGGATTTATTACTACTTTTTACTACTACTTTTAAAGTTTATGTGTTGACGAGGACCGCATAATTGCTCATAACTGTTATTTATAATGAAGTCGTTAAACCAGTTAAAGAAAACAGCAGCTGTGTAATATTATAACAGTAAACAGAGACACTAACGTGTGTTAAGTTGATAAGTAAACAAGCCTATAAGAACCTTACATCATAAAGATAAGCAGACTTAATTAGTTGTTTTACCTCAGTAGTATTACTTTTACAGATATTACAGAAAGTGCCTTTTTAATAAACAAATGATAAAAACTATCGAAATTAATAGTTGCCTAATAATTACGTGCTAGCTCTAAGCTAACATCAGCTAAGTAAGCGACTAGCCAGTCGGCTAGCCTGCAACCTCAAATAATTTAATACAAATTACATTGAGCGAGTAAAAAAAGATTAATAATGATAACTTACCAACGGTTATCGCGTATATCCTGCTGTAAGAGTAATTTCCATTACACTGAAGTCCACATCTTGCTGTCATCACTCTAGACGATATAATCTCACTTTCTTCTCTCAGTTCAGTCCTCGTCCCTTTCTGGCTACGAGGTTGCCAGATTGTGAAATCTAACACAATGTTAGATGCTTATGTCAATCCTGCCGAATCCCTCCCAAGAAAATTCTACAGATGTACAGGAATATTTTACTGTTGCAACATTTTTTGTTTTAGTTCAGAGATTATATGTAATAATTGACACATAAAGATAGTTTGAGTTTGAATTGTAAACTTTTGGATGATCAGGGGGAAATGTTTTGGTCAATATCCTAGTTTTAAAGGATACATTTCTATTTTATTTCTGTGAATACAACATGTTAAGCTTTCTGATCCTTGTAAATTAAAATCAAAAAGTCAGTAAAATCAGTATTTGAACTGACCATAAATCTTAAAGTCTTTTGGCAATCATGCACAATAAAGCTATGCAGTGTGTCAGCACGATTGATGGATGGGTAATATTATACATCTAACAAGAAGGTCGGTAAATTATACGAAACATGTTCATGATGTTATTTGCACAAACAATATCTCACTTAAAAGATATCACTAGTTTAGTTCTTGCTGATTTCAGCCCTTTTCAGAATGAGTGGTTTAAGGGCTCAGACACTAAATAAACTGCTGCTGGCCTTCCCCACCCATCTTATTTTTACACTGAGCAGACAAGCCACCAGGTAATGGGTGGTTCCAAGGAGGTTAAATGCTGGAAGCCATAAAAACTTCATCCAAACGGCTCATGATTTCTGACACCAAAATCTTTCTGATTCAAAGAAAACAGATGAATCTTTTTTTGTTTAATAGGTAATAATAACAATGAAGCATTTATATTTTCATAAGAATAAATGGGAAATATCTTATCTGCATTAAAACAGTTAGAAATCAACTAAATACAATAAAACATGCACCTAGTTCTTTATTGCTTAGTTTTTCTCTACATTACGTTTTGTGAACCACTATTTTGTCACTTGTGAATTTGACTCTACTGGATGTAAAGGTACTGTACTGGTTTACCCAGTTGTTCCAAAATGATAATCAAATGTTCTAAATAACGACTTGCTAGATTTAAAAGAAGAATGCAAATGATAGTCAAGTTCAAGGGTCAGTGCATTATTAGGCTAGATCTGGCCAGATATCTTAAGATAAATAAACGTAATATTAAAGGATTATTTTGACTATGAATGCCCAGGTTTATTGTTGATAAAGTGTATATGAATAAATGCAATGTATACAATAGTCAGAAGTGACCTTAATTATATTTCACCTAATATATTCAATACAAATGATAACTGTACTGTAACAGACAAAAGCAGCACATGAGCAGTTTAATGCAGTCATAAAGCAAGTAGTGTGATATATGAAATAGAAAAGTAGACTCCACTACCTCTTAATACAAAAGAGCCAATCAAAATAAGCTACTATAAGAAGTGGGACAAGAGCTGACTGATGATGTGTGTCTATTGAAGGCTATTGTAGTCTTACACAAGCCTGGAGAAAGTTTCCATATATGCAAATGAGGTTTTGTATGCCTTATTGTTTATTGAGTTTTTATGTACTTCTACATTATTCATTGCTGGGTCGCTCAGGTCTTTAGCACTTGCATTCAAACCAAGTTTATGGATGTATTCTTTTGGAAGCTTGTCAGAGTGGAATGGCTTGCAACTATAATTTAATTTAATTTGAGAATCTGCTTGAGACAGATTCCACCAATGCTTAGTTTTTAAAGAACAATGAATAAATCACATTAACAAAAAGCCTAAAGCATTTTATTGCAAAAAATCAGTTTTTTCGATGTGTTTTGTGTCTAATTTGCTCGAAGCATAAAAACAGTACTAGCAAAAAATAACTCATAAACAAGAAATATAAATATATTAATCAAATGTGGCCGAAGGCTGAAAGTTTAATTCACTCTTATCACCTATGAAGCTTTAATAATGTTTTACTGCATGTTTTTTTATTAGTTAGTCATTGTTAAATTGTTAATTAAAGTGTATTTGCTTTGAGTTCCAGTAAAAAAAATTAACATTTCCAGTAAAAATATTTTCGGCGCAACTAGGTGGAAGTAAAAATTCTACAACAGTAAAAAATGTAATTGATTTAATTCTTTTTTTAAAAATGTATTTCCTGTTAATACCATATATTCTTGGTCAGGATGGTGGTGAACTTCATTCGTTATATAGAAGAAAACACATTTGACATTTTAAAGCATTTAACAGAAGGTTTTATCCCAAGTGACTTATACTAAGCAATTAAAAGTCAAGGGCTTTGCTAGCAGCAAACCTGGCAATAGTATGGCATGGACGAGTATTCTTCTGTTAACTAGACCAGTGCTTTAACTACTAGTCAATGGCACTCCGGACAGGTCATCAATCTATCACAGAGCAGACATTTGTTCATGTTTTAGTTTGGCCTAACTGCATGAGTTTGGATTTTTGGAAAAAGTCCAGACCAACGCAACATTGCGCTAAACATTTTTACCAGCAGGTGGCAATATTGTAATGCAGCTACGGTTCAAGTCATTAGGCAGGCTGTTCTTAGCCTTCCTGGGATTCCACGCGATCGTGAACGTTTATTGATTTTAATTCTGTGTTTTGTTGTTTTATTGTTGAGCAACCACAAAAACGCTTCACACATCACACCCTCTGCACTGGTTGGTTACAAGTTTTTAATTTAAAGTTTTTCTGAAAGAAACCAGAAGCTCAACAGCATTCTCAGCATTACCTCAATGGGAAGAATTCCAAGAAAATTATAATCACAAAACAGACAAACAGAATGATTTGCAGAGCACTATAGGCATGGGACACATTTAAAACTTTTATTTTGTCAATAAAAATAACTCTTTTTTTATTTTTTGATTTTATATTAAAATATGTGGTGTCCAGTTCTCTGTTTGTCCATACACCACTGTCTTAGTGCATGTCTAAAGTACATTTAGAATTATGTATGTGAACACTTTTTGTGATCAGTTTAAGCTATTATTAGCACAAACGCACTACCAAGTTCCGAGCTGCCACAAACACACTGTCTACTAAAGACCTGTTTGGAGTAATTTTGAATGCCAGCCATAAGTAAATTCAACCACTAATTAACATGTCGTGTGTGTGCATTGTGTCTGCCGTTTTCGTCTTTACCCTGATCATGATATAGTGATTATTAAAAACATGAATTAAATGATTTTACACTGGGGCGCGAAGAGCCTTGCTGAAAGAGCAAACTTAATATTATGCAGGATGCTTAGTCAAGGTAGAACCAAACTGTGGCAAAATAAATATACAAAATGAGGCCAGACAATATAAGCATACAATAAAATCAATAATTTATAAAAGATAGACAACCACGCTACTGTCTCCAATAAAGGCAATAACACTATAAAAAAGAAAAAAATATATATAAATTATATATATAAATATATATAGTCTATATAAGTATATGAGTCACATCATATATAAGTCACATCAAACATGGTCATGGACAATTTGGTCTCTTCAATTTGCCTTACCTGCATGTTTCTGGACTGTGGGGAAAAATAAACCCATGCATACATGGGGAGAACATGTAAACTCCACACAGAAAGCCCCCAGGCTGACCCTGGATTCGAGTCCATTTCTAACCACTAAGCCACCGTGCCCCCCAGGGCTGGACTGTTAATCTGGTGTACCGGGCATTTGCCCGGTGAGTCGACAGTCCTCCGGGGCCAATGCTGTTTGATTTTTTTCGTCTCTTTTTCTTCTAAGAAAAATTCAGAGGACGCTATTATAATATTAATATATTATAATAGTTTATACTATAAAATATCAAGCACAAATATGGATATGGATTCTCAATCACCTGACTCAGTACTGTCAAAGGTAGGTGAAAAAGGTGTTACTTTGTTCTTAATATAAGTATTTGTTGTGTTTGTGTTTTTATGACAACAAACAAATGAAGCCATACCATATACCATGGGTTATCAGTGACTAGATTTGTGATCCAAAACTAGGTTCAGCTACACAGCCACTCTTGGGTTCTTAAACAAGACCCTTAATCCTTACTGCAGTAGGGGCGCTGTACCATGGCAGACACTGTGCTGTAATGCCAATTTCCAAACAAGTTGGCATATCTCTGTAACCCCACATATATAAATTACAAATAGTTTGAGAAACACACCCGAAATTCACAAGCCTAGATAAAAGAAAGTTGGAACTAGAGAGTAAAAGCAAGTAAACTAAGGAAGATCCTAGAGGTATCACACAGATCATGAAAAATCAATAAAGACAAAGAAACACTGAACAGTAAGTGTACTAGATACACAGGCTAATAATGGGACACTATGGGAACAGCTGAGGAAGGTGAACACAAGGGTGAATCAAAAGAAAGGTGGTCACTGAGGGGGTGTGCAGTGTAAACAAAAACAGGAAATTGTGCTTGACAACAGAGTGGTAAAGCAACTGTTACAACCAATTTAACGATGCCATTGCAATGCCGAACCTCTGTGTTGATGCCAACCCTCTTTGACCCTGCTGATGATTTGTGTCACCTGATTTGAACCTCCAAAACTTTAAAACTAAACGTCAAATGATGCAGACCACACCGGGGAACATATTAGACAAAACAGTGGAGCATGCATGCTGGTAGTTAAACTGTTGTAATGTTTTGTTTATGATCCAACATCTGATCCATATCGATCAGCTAAAATCTACAACAACATTTCTTGCTGTGGCTGACAACAATGACCAACTTTGTTGCTAAAACTGGAGGGAAAACACAAATATGACAGAACCCTCAGAAACTCAACGTCCCCTTAGCATTGGAGCAGTGCATTATTTTGCAGATCTATAAAAGGAAAACGATTACGTCAAGTCGATTATAACTGCTATCCAGTAACCAAGGCTAGGGCTGCCCACTGTGCTGGGCATGTGTGCTCACTGCTACTCCCTAATGTGTGTTTATTTATTGTGGGTAACTGTGTGCTTCACTGCACGGACTGGGTTAGAATGCCAAGGACAAACTTTGTGTGTAACAAGCACATGGGGTGGAAAGAGACACTATTCTAAAAGTATCTTCTAAAAGAGTATTCTAATATATAAAACAGACAAAAGCCTTACAGGTGTTGAAAAAAGTTGCAAAGAAACCAGACAGCAGCTTATAACACAAATTACATTTAACCAAAGATAATATTTACAAAGCTTGAACTGAGACCCAAATTTGAAGCGACTCTATAGCAGTGGTGCATTAATGCTCAATGAGGCATTCAACAAATGTGCACTTTAAGTCTTCTGAGCTTCTAGTGCATGTCCTAATGGCATGGCAGATGTGCATGATACTGCAGAATGTGAGCTGTGTCTCTTTATATTGTGAGTTAGTAAGACTTTTTAGACAATGCTAATGGTCTGATTGACCAAGAAAATAACATGGTTCAGCAGGTAGTTTGGAATTTTATTCTAAGGACCAGCTATATATAACCAGGAAAGGTCCATTTCTAGGATGTATGTGTGTGTGTGTGTGTGTGTGTGTGTGTGTGTGTGTGTGTGTGTGTGTGTGTGTGTGTGTGTGTGTGTGT
>JAOTRQ010064914.1:0-13091 GCA_028565875.1 Hoplisoma paleatum
TGACGGTGCAAAGCTAGTAGGCGGGGCTAAGTGCTTGAGTGACGGGCGTGGAAACAGGAGGTGAAACAGACAGCGGATTTCTGACACATTCATTCAGATCTAGGATGTGTTATTTGAGTGTTCCCTTTATTTTTTTGAGCAGCTGATCACTTGCTGTTAACTGTGTTAATTTGCCTCATGTGGATGAAATAATGTGTTTCTTTGGCTACGAACATTAGATCCAGGGCAAATCTTAGCTGCAGATAGTGATGTCTTAATTCTATCAACGGAGTTTGCTTTTAGTACTTAATAGCTAGCTTGTGACCCGAACCTTTAATAAATCAGTGACTGTGTTTATTTACAAGCTGCTTCAACAAGAAGAAGCAGAAAGCTGGGACCAACATTACAAAGGCTACCGACAGTAAAATCACATGCCACCAGGGACTCAGATCTTATAGTGTCAGAAGTGTCCTTGCTTAAGTCAGTACATATCTGGGTGCATCTGAAGTTTGCTAGAAAGCATTTTATTGTTCTAGAAGAGTACTGGGAAAACCTGTCATATGCTCAGATGAAACCAAAGTAGAACTGATTGGTATAAACACAACTTGTTTGTGTTTGGAAGAGAGCGAATGCTGAGTTGCATCCGAAGAACACCATACCAACTATAAAGCATGGGTGCTTTTAGGTTTTTTCTCTGCAAAGGGACCAGGACGACTGGTCCGTGTACATGAAACAACGAATAGGGCCATGTATTGTGATATTATAATTGCAAACCTCCTTCTATCAGCAAGGGCATTAAAGATGAAACGTAGCAGGGTTTTTCAGCATAATAATGATCCCAAGCAGCCTGACAGGGCAACAAAAGAGTGGCTTCATGATAAGATTTTCAAGGCCCTGGAGTGGCCTAGCCAGTCTTCAGATCTCAACCCCATAGAAAACCTTTAGAGGGAATTGAAAGTATGTGTTGCCTGCAAAACATCACTGCTTTAGAGGAGATCTGCATTCGAGGAATGTGCCAACATACCAGCAATGCTGTGTGCCAACCTTGTGAAGATGTACAGAAAACGTTTGACCTCTGTCATTGCCAACAAAGGCTATATAACAACTTTTGAAATGAACTATTGTTAATAACCAAATACTTTTCACCATTATTTGCAAATAAAGTATTTAAAAATCGGATAATGTAATTTTCTAATTCTTTCTCTGATCCCCAGTTATTAATTAATTAATTACAGACCTTTCTCAACTTTTAAAGTGGGAGAACTTGCACTATTGGTGACTAACAAAATACATTTCCCCACAATTTATATGGATGAGTTTTATGTACTGGTTTTAAGTCAGATACACCCCTAATAGCTGACTTACAACTCAACCTGATTAGAGTACACTCTTAGCCCAGTTGGCAAAGAGAATTAGGACCCAATATGATGTACTTCAGATACTTCTTCAGATATGGTGTGTTTTTATTGCTGTGCCACCTAAAAGACCTTTTATAATTTTATTTAACCAATTATATTGGTTAATTTTGCTTTGGTTAAATCTTGATAGATGTTGAATGTTAAGATGTTCGTACATTAAGTAATGTATTCCACAGGGCCAGATTCTGATTTGGCCCATTTTAACGGATATGTGATGGTGACATTTCATATGTCATAAATGTTAATTTTTTGAAGTCAAGTGTGAAATTAACTGACAGCAACGAGTTGTCCATTACATGGGCTGCTGCACACAAAAGTCACTGTCCTCAATTATTAAAACTTCTTTTAGCTACTTCTGTTATGGGTCATCACAGCAGATAGTGATCATCATTATGGCATTTTTGTTGTTGTAAAAACAGTTTTCCATATGTATCTGGGCTTGGAACCAGCACTACAATATACTGGGTCATGAAACTTAGTTCTAAAGGCTCGGTACTAAGAGGACAATTTAAGGTCCCCTAGTTAACCTGGCAACATTTTTGGAAGATTGTGTGAGGAAATCAGAGCACAAGGAAGAAATTCACACAGACACCAGATAATACATAAAAACTTCACACAGACCCAGACGTCCTCATTTGGACTTTCTGCAGTTAGGTACACCTTGTGTACTTCCCAAATGTTATAATCTATTTAGCCTGTTGTATCCTGAAGCTGCAGATACAAATATAAACAAAAATAAGCAAGTCTGTCTTAGTATATGAAATTAATGTACTTAAAATGGACTTTGCATAATGTAATAATATATTACAATAAGCATTTAGTCTTTGATTCACCTTCTTTTTTTGCTACCACTAAAGGTGCATATCAACAGTGTTTCATTATGTCATAAAACAAGTGCTTCATAGAAGAAATAACACACAACTTACTTCTGATTGACTTTAACCTCTAAATTAAGACTATAATCTGCATCAAACTTTCAAAAGTTTTATATAGTGATCTGTGGGCTCTGGAGCCATGGAAAATCAAATACAAGCTCTCAAATACCGAAACACACCACCGCAATCACACAAGATTTAAAAAAAATGATCACAATGTACAGACAAAAGCAGGAGAGGCTGCTGATGAAGCTTAATGTAGGTTTGGGGCCACGGTTTATATCTAAAGGCATGTCTGTAGAGTTTGGGTGAAACTAATTATCAAACATATTATGATTATGCAAATTCTCTTTTGTGTGCGTTTGTATTTCCAGGTAGGTGTTTACTACTTTTATAAGGTTGAATAAAATCTTTCCATCCATTTTCTGTAAATTATTTTAAAAAGCTTAGTGTGAGGAAAAACCAGTCATTTTGACATCTGTCATATTTTGACATAATAAATACACTTTGTGTATTTGTATAAAATTATGTGAAAATGCTGTTTGTAGACTATAGCTCAGCGTTTAACACAATTATCTCCCCCACACCAACAATCAAGTTGGAACATCTAGGACTTCATCCATCTCTGTGCCGCTGGATTTACAACTTTCTAACAGACAGAACACAAACTGTACGGGTAGGCAAGCATGTCTCTACCACCCTCACCATGAACACTGGAGCCCCTCATGGCTGTGTCCTAAGCCCCCTGCTGTACTTTTTGTACACTTACGACTGCGTGACCACTGACAGCTCCACTACCATCGTCAAATTTGCTGACGACACGAGATTGTAGGCCTGATCTCCAACAACGACGAGAGGGCTTACCTAGAGGAGATTAAGCATCTGGAAGATTGGTGTTAGAACAACAATCTCCTCCTGAACGTCAGCAAGACAAAAGAACTGATAGTGGACTACAGCACTAAGCAGGAGAGGAACTACCACCCTGTTGTGATTGATGGAAATGCAGTGGAACATGTAGATAGTTTCATGTACCTGGGAGTTCACATCTCGGAAGACCTGTCATGGTCCTGCCACACTACCTGCACCATTGAGAGCATCCTAACAGGAAACATCACTGTCTGGTTCGGGAACAGCACCAAGCAGGAAAGACTGGCTCTACAGAGGGTGATTCGTTCAGCTGAATGCATCATTCAGACCGAGCTACCTGACCTGCAGTCCATCTACAAGAAACGGTGCTGCTCACGAGCCAAGAAGATAGTAAAGGACACTAGTCACCCCAACCATGGACTGTTCTCTCTGTTACCATCTGGTAGGCACTTTCGCGCTCTGAAAACCAAGACAGAGAGAATGAGAAGGAGCTTTTTTCCACAAACCATTCAGGCTCTAAATGGAAATTAGCTACAGGAATTTATCACTTCACCACTAGCTTGACACTTTATTATCAAGACTGGGACACTTTATTAATACTGTCACTTTACCATGCTGGACACTTTATTATCAAGACTGGGACACTTTTGGCATCGTCACTTTATGGTCACTTCGGACACTTTATCAATACCTGGACATTCATAGACACTGAATCACTTTAACAACAGTAACCTTATATATATATAAATATATGAAAATTCTTCTCCTTCTTTTGTGAATTACCTTCTTTTGCCTCTCCCTACTTTTTTTACTTCTTAAATTGTAGTTTACATTAATGTTTTACAATTATTAGTTTTCATTTATATTCTATTATTTAGCTTGTTAACCGTAATTTTGAGTGTTAGGATGGAGCAGTTACAAAGCAATTCTCTGCCGGTTGTACTGTGTATAACTATGTATGTGACAAATAAACTTTGATTTGATTTGACACACAGTTTACAATAGAACCCATTACCTGGCAAAACCACTAGCATGTCACTTCCTAGATTACTGCAAAAAAAAAAATCCATCAGAAAACAGAACTGTGTATATTTATTTGATCAAAAATAATTGATGTCCTTAATTTCTAAGTATGTACACACAGCTACAGAAAATTTATTTGAGAACCTCTGATATAAACAGTAGTATTATACTGGGGCATGGATCTGTACCTACTGTTCAGAAAAGTCACCAGAAGAAGGAGATGTAAATATTTTAGAGTTTTGTGTTTCTATTTGTGTTGAGCTAGCACTAGTAACATGCAGCCAGTCATTTAATAATGTAGCTTAATTTTCAATTTAATGTAACAAAAATGTTTTCTTACAATTCCACATTTATTAAAAACTATAAGAGTGTGAACACATGGTAAGTAGGGTGTGGCCAACAACAGTGTATTGAACTATGTCAAGTGCCAAACTACTACTACTATGTATGTACTACTAAGTACTATGAATGAGACATTTTGTGCAAATAACTTCATGAACATGTTTTGTAGAGATAATAAATCTATTTTACTAATATATTTCCTTTAATGAATCTACATATTTACAAACTTTGATAAATCCCCCCATCTCTGATCCTCACACATAAACAACTTCAAGTGAACAATTCCCACGGAATTATTTGTACTCCAAAATTTACGTTTTAGGAATAGTAAATATCTACCAGTCATACTAAACTATGTTTTCTATCAGTTTTACTTAACAATACAACACTTAAATGTGTAAGATGATTTTCACATGATGTGCAATGGCAGAGGCCCATCAAAATAGAAGTAACAGTGATGATGCTGAACTGTGAAAACAAACAAAAAGCAACACACAGTAATAAGCAAACATATTAGATTTTTTTTCTGTCATTTATTAAAATATGCCAGTATGTTTTACCCTGAGAGAATCCTTCAATAGTTTCCAGTTTGAATTACAGATGGGAAGAGACATGCCTCTGCGAGCAGCTGCTCTGTGTACATGCATAGATGGACTCTCATGGACCGTTGTTTTACGGATGCATTTTAATTTTATGTTTATTTACAATAAATTACAAATTCTTCTACATTTAAAAGATGGCATAAACCCATAGGGTAACATGTTAAGCATTGGTTGTCATGAAAGCTAAATAAAGCTAAAAACATTTATTTAAGCATCAGCCTCAAATGTGATCTGGATTGTTCTTCTAGTCTCTGCAGTAACACATCATTCATTTTTTTTAGCCTAAAGGTCTATGGGTTGCATTTTCATGGCCTAGTAATGTCATTGCCACCCACATCAAGATAAATAACCGGAATAGGATGGACTGTCTTAAGGGTGTTTCAGCCATGTGTTTTGTTTTTTAAAACGTATTTAAAAAAAACTTTATTATGAATGCAATACAGAGGTGCCAGATTTGGTACATACCTTACATTTCACAACTTTGTCTCATATTCTAGATGTCTCAAAAACAGCATATTTTTGTCCAGTTTTGCTAAATTCATTTAGAACTTTTTTTAAAGTAGTATCAATACATGAAACCATGAGAGTATCGATCACATGCACAGAGTACACACAGAGTATGAACAATGGTGAGTAACAAAGTGGATTAGCACAGTTGATCAGTCTGCCCTTGCGTCTTTAATACAGGCAAGCATCAATGTTAAAGAAGTGAGATGAAGGGCGAGGAGTAAATAAGATGGTACAGAGTTATGAGCAAAATACTTGCTGTTTGTGTAAGTGGAAATTGCATAGACATTTTTGCTACATTTTTTTTTTCAATTCCAAAGGATTTGGGAAAGTAAAGCATTTATTTTAGACTATCACCAAGGCAACCCTCTTTCCTTTGTGAGTGTATATGTATAAATAATTGGGAATCTGTATTAAAATGTTTGTCTATTTGGTTAGTCTCCTATTGGCAACTATGATGCAAGTTTAAGGTTTTTGGACAATAAATCTTAATTTTTGAGAACCAACGACCATAGCTACAGAGATCCTTAGTTAAAATCCATCAGTACAGATGTATGTGAATGGGAGTACCTCAAACAGAGAGAAACAAACCAACAGTCGATCATCAACAATTAAACACAAATCTCACACACTATTTTGCTTTTGGCTGTTCCTGTTAGGGTTTACTGTGGATCATGGTCTGCATCATTAACTTAGTGCAGTATTTATGCCGGAAATATTTACTTCACAACCCTTTCTTTTTATTATGCCTTGTGGCCAAAACTACAATGCATTATACTAGTTAGATGGCTATAGGACAATTTTAATTTCTAAGAGTAAGCTCAATAAAAGTGTCAGGCAAAAGTTAATAACTACACAAAAAATATGCTATACTGACTTTGTGATGGATTGTCCAATGGCTAAGTGGATAGCACTTTCTTTCAGGTTAATTCAAAGAAACTGAATAGCCCTACAGGTGAGTGTGACCTAGTCCCATGCCTTGTACCCAGAGAAAGCTTTTATAGCCTCCAGTAAATACCCAGATTGATTAAATTGTTAAGAAAATAAGTGACTGAGCATTTTGGCCTGAATAAAGTACAACATAGATACTTATAGAACTTAATATGTGTTGTAAACTGGAAACCGATGAAAAAAATCAATTGTTTAGGAAGACCAATCCCATTAAATTCTGATGTTACGTTTGCAGTGGTGAGTCACTAAGCAAGTCCTCACAATTGCTTACATTATGTTTGTAAACAATTCTATTGAAGACATATCTCAATACATGTTAAATGAATACCATTCCACAATATGGCCCTTGATTTCTGGAAAGTTTTGTGAAAATATAAAAAAGTGGTCCAAACATTAACCTTGCCCCAAGCAGCCAACTTTTACTTTCCTTTTAAGCTGTGTATCTAATGAGATCATTCATGTATAGCATGACTGGTTATGTTGTTTAAATAAGCATACTAAACAACCGGTCAAGGCTATAACTACAAAGAAATGTTTTAAAATCAAATATTTAAAATTTGTGTACAGTTTTGCTGGGGTTCTATTACTTATGTAGGTCTTGGGTGTAGTCATACTTTTTAAAGGGTGGACATGCCCATTTGTATGTTGGACAAAAGCACAATTAATGATGTATAAAGCAAGTGCAGACCTATGTATGTAGTGTTCACGTCCCAACATCAATTTTCAATGAGTTCAATGGGTTCAATGGAATCAATGGGTTTTGCATAAGTGTGATATTTACAGAATAATCTTTTTAATTTTTTTGGTATTTACATCCTTGCTTATGGCCAATATCAGAGTCTCAATATAAAGTACAAAAATACCAATAACAAAAAAAACATGAACATATTGCACCTTGCAGATGGGCAATCGAATATCAGTTTGTATGATCAGTTGACAGTAATAATGTCCACTCTGCTGGTGACTTGAAGTGACGTTGTTCTTTCCCTGTGGCATGATTCAGAGACCAGCTTCTCCTTCTCTTCAGCTTTATTCAAGTCCACACGATACAGGTTTAACCTTAAATTGCATCACTTATGCTAATACCAGCTTCATATAAAATCCCACGTAAAAATCATTGGGGGGCTGTAACCAACAGTTTGTAGAAATAAACCTGAAGCGCATGTGTCTACAATCACCACTGCTGTTCCTATAATTTTATCTTTAGTTCATCTTTACAGGCATTTTCAGACAAAAATTAGTGTCTATAAAAACCTCCATACAATAGTTGATTGATGATGATATGATTGGTATGATTTTTTTTTTTGTGTTGCGTGAAGTATGAGTAGATTTCCTAAATCATTTGTTCAGTTGCCTGTTTTCTCACATGAGTCTTCTTTCATATGAAAAGTATAACAAAATAATAAAAAATAATAATAGAATAAAATAGCAAAAAAAATCTGAACATATTAATTTCTTCTATTTTATAGATGATTTGAGACAACAAGGACGGACACAAGGAAAAATAAGAAGACAAACAGAACAATTGGCTTGTGAATATAAACTATTAATGAACAATTTTTAAAAAGAGGTAATATTCTATTCAGTCTGGATTTTACACTGCATGCACGGTCAAGGTAGATGACAACAGTTTTCCCCCTATTACATAGCAGTCAAGCACCAAAACGAGTGAAAAAAGAAAAACACAGAAAAAATGAACAAATTAATATTAAAATATTACAACTGCTCCTAGATTTTAACTTTGTTTAGGAGTCCTTTGTAGGTTCGCTGAATTTTTCTCTCCATTACATACATGGTCTTTAAAAAATTAGATTTATTAAAGCAGCTATGCAAACCTTGCTCATATGCACACAAACATCCCACAAAGCTTGAACTTTTTTCCATTCTCTTTCAGGTTGATTAATTTTTCCACTTTTTACAAAATATTGGAGGTGGGCTTAAAAACATGGTCACCTGTCACTTCTTTATTGCATTCTGTTTTCAGAACATGGGGAATTAGATGCTTTTTTTAATCTCGTTACTTTTTGTTCATATTAGCTCAGTGATTGTGCCTGTTGCCTTGATTCACAAGAAGAGGAAATTTCAGCCTACTCAGAAATTTGAGAGCTCCTAAATAAATGGGTTAAAGGAGGAAGGTGTTTCTACACTGTGCATGTGTTCATGGGTTTCTGGTTACTGCCCAAGTAAAAAAAGAGACTGTCTGCTTTAATGCTGCTTCAAATATTGGTAATTAGACATTGACTATGTTTGATGAAATGCTGGATACACATCTTAAAGACTCACCATACCCATATATGTGCAAAATATACAAAAAAAGCCAAGAGTTTTATACGTTTGTGTAAAATAATAGACCAAAAGTATCCAGACACCCTTACTAAAGTTTTTACTTATGTTATTTTGCCATAGCAAAAAACTTAGACATGATGCACTGCGTAAAGAACATTTTATACTTCAAATTTATGCACTTAAAACAGCTACAAATGTATTGATATGAATCAAAACAATGTCTTAAAATCCACTGAAGAGTTGAACAGTGTTATCATGACATAACTGGAAACTGGATAAAGCAATCTGTTTAATCCTGAAAATGTAAATCTATACATGTATTCATAGTCTCCAACAAGCTTATTGCCAAGTGTCCAGATACTTTTGGTCATATAGTATAATATTAGTCATGAGAAATACCCAAGTCTTAAATGTTTTCATTGTTAGGTAAATTATTACTGTTTACTTTTAAATAGAATTATTTAGCAGTTTGAACTTCGTCAGACTTCTTACAAGTCCTTCATGAATCCTATATAGCTTTTAACTTGGCAAATTCGCTGCTTTTAACTTGGCAATTGGTAAAATACTTCTTTTTAGGTGTTGAAATTAGAAATCTTTTAGAAAGATTTAAATCTTTAAAATTGTATTTCCAATACCTGATGATCATTCTAAACATATGGTGGACAAAAAAAGAGATAATGTGTTCTTTTTGCAGTTCATCACAGCACACCATGATCTGTATTATTGATCTGATATAGTTTTTACACTGGATGTTCTTCTAGTTGGTGCAATCCTCTCTGTTTATCTGGACTTGTTACCGGCACTGATTTGTGCAATCTAGTGATGGGTGGCAACGCTAAATTTTAAATAACTTCTAATAGAAACCCTACCGGTGCCACCTAAACACTCCAAGCTCGAAGCTGGAATCTCAAAAAAAAAAAAAAAAAAAAAACATCATAATGAATTATACCTGCCGGCATGGTTTAGCAGCCATATTTATTATGATTGGCTTGTTGTGAATGTCGGAGTGGAATTAAAATGCAAAATAAGGTCTCTCTCTCTCTCTCTCTCTCTCATAATGCAATTAAAACCTGCTGCCTGATTGATGAAACCTAAACAGAAAAGACCAGAGCATCAGCTTCTGTCTCAATATACACAGTGCTAATTCGTAATACCAATGCAACTGGGCAAAATGAGGTGAAATGCATAAACTTAATTACAGAAAAAGAGAAAGAAATCAGAAAATTCTAAATTAGTCACATTTTTGAAAGAGTCCATGGACTGGGTTAGCAGTAAAATGTGCAATGATATATTGGGATTTTAAAACAGTGTACATTATTGGCCAAACCAGCAACCAGCCATGAATGCTGCTCCCAAGGCCTGATGGACAGCATAAACTATGCCAGAATGATTCACATTTAAAACTCACATTGTTTTACTGATTATATATTTTGCAATGATAAAATTATGATATTAAAGTGAAATAACAGAATATGCAAAATAAAAGCATAGTTCACTACTGGTCTCAAGACTAGATGTAATAATAATAATAATAAAACTTAGACAATGATGTTGTGTGATGTGCATAACAAAAACCTAAATGGTTTCTTTTTCCTGTGCTGACTATATTGCAAGAGTGCCCAACTCATTGATCATGATCTACTGGTTGGTCACAGAATGTATGCTGGATGCATGCATGCAGTCACTGGAATTTACTATGCCTCAGCTTAACCAAAGCATTGCGATTGTGCAGAGTTATCATTAATCAGAGGTTATTTTTGCATTTTTCCTTATTTTTTGAAGATGACCAAAACACAAACACAGACAAGAACAACATCAAAAAAGCGGTAACATTTGAGCAAGACCACTTTGTCATGAAAAATAAGTTGACATTTCAACTGTACAGTCCGAGATCAATATGAAGTCAAGTAACTTCTTGGAACAGCTTTAGAACTTGCTGCTTAATGGAAAATATTTGAACATATAAAGTATGCAAGATTTTAAGAATCGATTTACACTACTGCTTTTTTTTTACATGAAAATTAAACATGGTAAATATCAGTCCCAACTTACTGATGACTTGGATGCTGCTTAAAAATTGATGTCAGCAGTGGTAGTCCAGAATAAATAAACTGGGCTCCATTTGAAACAAATAATCTGAAAAGGTTAAATGGCTCATGCCATTAAATACTAAATATTAAAATGGCAACTGAAGCACATAAATACTTCAAAGTAGAATTTAAAAATAAATTGTGATGACATGTTGAATTATATAAGATATAAGAAATCTTAAGTCACAAAAGTGTGGGCACCCATGCTATATTTTGTAAAACATTGTGACCCAGCAAAATCAAAGCTTTTACACCACCAATTATACACAGCAAAAATAAAAACATAATAAATATGGCTGTATTGCAATGATTAAAATGAGATTTATGTGTTGCCATGTTCCAAATGACTTCCTATAAACTATTAATGCATTTTACATAAAGCATAAATGGGTTTTGTAAAATCAACATGCCTTTCCTGGCCAGAAAAAGCACAATGTTTTTTCTTGTGACTGTACAAAAACAATTTGTTTGACTATTTGTGCCAATCACTAACAAACAATTTGATTCATATTGACCATTTCCCTTAATTTTGTGTTCCACATTGAAATTTCGTATAAATTAAAAAGAAAAAAAATCATACATTGATGTGGCCATTGTGGGATCTTAATCTATTTCTCCATGAATTATCTAAATTAGCAGAATTTTTAGACCAACCACTCAAGCTCTCACCATCACCATCCATTACTTTCAGAAGGGTAATATTAAGAAATTGGTTCAGAATTGCCAACACAATAATTGGTCCCAAAAGTTGAAGTAGCAAACCCCCAATTAGCAATGTATTTTCCTTGCAGCCCTGGCTCACATGATAGATGGCATGAGGAATGGGAGGCCCTCCTGTCTACAGTGGTTTTTTAACAAGAGTAAATAAATGAAGAGGATCTGTAGAAAGACACGTGTTTGTTCCTAAATATGTTCTTGCTCATGAATACATCAGTGTAAATGTAAGTAAGGAGGCTGTGAGGTAGCTGCTCTGTGTTCAGAGGTGAGGTAGAGCCTGTTAGCACAGAGGCAGTCTCGGAGCCACAGCTATAGGTGTGCCCAATCTGAGGTAAATAAAATAAACAATAAAAAAGACAATAATCATAGCCAGCCTTTTTGCCATAGCTCATATCTCCAGTATTGTCTGTGTGTGTATATGTGAGTATATATGTAACATCCAGGACAAAAGCGCACGTGCATCAGGCACCAAAATATATGTTTAGCAGTGCAGTGCTTACAGTAATGAGGCATTGAGGTTTCTGAGGTGTCATTGAGGACGCTAATACTATTCAGCACTCTCCAACTGATTGCACAATGTGGTATGTCTTATTTGTCAGAGCCTGGGTTCGAGCACCAACCATTTTCTCTCAGGACATGTAATTATGATGCAAAGTGCTTTTGTGACACAAAGTGCGAGTACTACTAAATGCTAAACGTTCAGTAAGTGCTACACGTTAAGTAAATATTTCCTTTTGCTAACACTGAAGCAAGGCACACAAGTTGTTTTTTATACAACAAACTATACATTTATATGGGTACTAGATGCCTTACTACAATGTATGAACAATTACTCGGTTTTAACTGAGTTAGAAATGTGTGCGTACACACACACCATTTGACAGACTTGCTGTTGCCCGGATCATTAAGGCTTCTCATGGCCCCATAGGCAAAATAAAATAAATCGGGCTCATTTATGGGCCCTTTTGATATCGAGACCAGAACAACAGTCTCAGTTGCCCCAACAGGGTTGTATACACACAGTGGCTAATATTAACCCATTGCTATCCTGAATCGAAAACCACACGGTTGACAAGTTTATAGTCTTTTTGTAAATGCTATTAGTGGACCACTGATTGTGGCTAACTGGCAGTTTAACAGCATTTCCGTTGTTGAAACTGATTGTACTCTGCCAGCATGTTCAACACTACCGATCATTAGGATGACAACACTGATGATTTAGGTCTTGTCAACATAGAGACAAGGTTAGTCATATCTGCAAATGTATTTTAACGTCATAGTACAGTGTGACGTTTCTATTACAGCACATACAGATTGTGTTCAAAATAATAGCAGTGTGTTTAAAAATACTAGTTTAGTATAAAATCTTTATAGTAGTTTTTGTTTCCATGCATGGAATGTTGCATACTGTTTTCCAAATCAAGACATGACTAT
>JAOTRQ010064925.1:1546-13091 GCA_028565875.1 Hoplisoma paleatum
AGAAAACGAGCTCAGATGTGTTTTTATGCTCTCAGGGTTCATACATGTAACACAAACTTACAAAAGAAATTACTGAAGATCTGCCGAGTTTAGTTTAATACCTGCTGCAGCCATTAGGGGGCACCACAACGGTTCGAGAGACACATTATTGATTCGTTTATATATATTTTTCTTTTCCGGCACTACAGTGCACTGGTTTGTACATCCTAGTGTCCAGGTAGGATTCTAACCAATTCAGTGTTTCCAGTGAACCTGGGTGCATGTTTCTGGACTGTGGGAGGAAACCGGAGCTCCTGTAGGTAAACCTGAAGACCTTCTCACTGTGAGGCCACCAGAACATGTCGATGTAGATCCTCGTGAGCTTCTGGATTATAACATTTGACATGAAACCCAGCAGGACGTGTCACTTTACTCGAGGTTTATTCAAAACACCGCCTGAAATCTTAAAGACACGAGCGGCCTTCATTCCTAAAGCAATACTGAAACCAACGTGCCTCATGAAGACCTCCAGTCGATCCTCACACATCCTCTCATGTTCACACCGGTGTCACTCACGGATACACACGATGTAACTCACTTTCTCATGAGTGTTGTGATGTCATAGATCAATGTTTCCACGGTTGTTTCTCTCACAACTGATTCTTTCTACTGAATTTGCTTCGTTTTCTCTGGGCTGGTTTGATCAGATTTTTCTGGGAAGCTTTTATAAGACGTGAATGATCTTGTGTACTTTTGTATTATCTGATAATCCGAGATGTCGGTCTGTTAACGTGCCATCATGGCGACTTTATAATACTGACGTGTGTTTTATTCGAGCTCGCTAACTTCTGGTATTAAGCTGAACCACTGATGTGAACTAGGCTAGCAACTGCGCTAACTTACTAAATAGCGGAAGGTATTTTTGTGACATGAAGTTAGCAAAGCTAGCGCACTGAAGGCCTACGTTTTTATGTAGGCCAACAAGCTAGCGCGGCTTAGCAGCCACTTTTATTTACGTTCTAATACCAGGTTTGAGATTTAATATCAATAAATAAATAATTACGTAAGTGGAAGTCGAAACAGTATTTAAAATGTCCGCCGGTCGTGATGTCGCTGTGGAACGTTTGATCAAATCTCAACATGATAAAACACGATAATAAATCTGTGAACGTGTTTATAACGGTGGAACAACGATGTTGCTTTAATTTCTTCTTTTTTCTTGCCAAAAACGATGATTTTTTTTTTACCTCGTGGGTTTTTACTGAGAAATATCGATTATAAACGAAACTATGGTGAGATGCAGAAGACGTTTATAAACTTACATCCAATGTAAAATGATCTGACTTAAATAAAAGCACTTAATACGATTTATTTTGTGACTCTTTTTCTATTTTAAGATATTAAAAGTACTTTTCAACCATTAAGTAAAAATTACCAACAAATTAGCTAATAAGCTAATTATTATCATACAATTTATTTTGTTGTTTATAGTGCCATTGAGTCAAAAATAAAAACACAAATGAATAAAATCCATATTATGATGGTTTTATTAAGTATAAATCTTTAAAAGAATTAGTAAGTGTACTCTTTAGTATCTAAGATGCCTGTAATGTCTCCCAGAGACCAGCAGGTGGCGGCAATTCGACATAATTTCTCTCTGCTTTCTTTCCCGGATGTTTAATTGATTTCCCGGATAATAATTAATCACAATTATCAAAGCACCACATCAGATTAATTTTATAACCGTCTTTCTCTCAGGACTTCAACATGTGCAGAATGTAATTAAATAAAATAAAAAGCAGAACGTGGGTTTTTTCTGCGCTGTGTAGGAGGGTGAATGTCTGGAACTCAGATGTGAAGATTCGATTAGCCGCCGTCCACACGCTACTCACAGATGAATGGAAAGTTTAAATAATCCGATTTAAACCGATGAATGAGATTAAAGAAAACGTACAATCATGTTTAACAGCGAGAGGCTGATCAGAAGTGGGCGGATAAATTCATCTCGAGATCGTTCTCGTGTTTAGCATCGATGCTAAGTTTAAACACACAGATATCTCAATTAAACTCAAGTGAATATATAATTATTATCTACAAAACAACGTTTGGATTGATCACTAGTGTACAAGTCACAGGAATTAATAATAATATTAATAATGCTAACCCTGCGCAAAATGCTACGTCACAAAGAATCAACGATCAAAAAGTTTTTCTTGAACTGGGAATGCAGGTTGAGTGTTAAATATTAAATATATGTTAAAATTGCTGAAGTTGTGTGTAGCTGAAGTGTCGTTCTAGAATAGTTCTTGTATTGTGTTAGCTAGCCGAACTGCTAAACCGCTAAATGATACGACGGTTAAAGCGGACCGCGTGGATCCACCTGCGCTGGACTGAACGACAGTTAAATAACATGAAACGATGATAATCGAGGGTTCGACATCCTCCATGTTTACTCTGTTGTCATGGATGTGGATTAATAGAATCTTTTCCAGCGTTCGTTGTGCTGCTTTAATGAGCGGCGGGTGAAAAGTGAAGAGGCTCTTAATGTGGCACTAATGCAGCGAAACAGTGAGAGCGCCTCACGAAGACCGAGACGAAGAAATGAACCTGTTTACTTTAGCCCGTCATTATATATCCTGCTGAGATGATGCTTACCTCAACCTCACTGAACCGGGTGTGAGGATCACTGCTCCTGTTCCACTACAGATCAATTCTTTTATTTCCAATAATGATCTACGTACACAAAAGTGAAACGTGGTGTCCCACAAGTATCAGTCCTGGGTCCGATCTTCATCCCTCATATCCTCCCCCGGGGGGTAAAGTAACTCCGTAGACCAGGTAATGACTTCCATTCCTCTCCTCCCACCATCAATGTGTTTATATAAATCATAATTCTTTACTTTGTGTGTTTGTGTTTGTTATAAAGCTGCTTTGTGACAATGTTATGACAATGTTATAACAGCGCCGGTTGTGAAAAGCTCTTTCACAAATAATGTGACTTTTCTTTTTTATTTGTCAGTAATAAAAACATAATTATTTAACATGAGATTTTACAATCAACTGAAATAAATAAATAAATAAATACAATCACGAGAGGAATCAAAGTGCAGAAATAAAAATCAATACAGCAGCTTTAAATCTTAAACTTCATGCAGTAGTGAATCTTTTATGTTTGGTTTTGATTACAAGTTTGATTACAGGCAGGTTAAACTGAATTCTTACTTAAATAAATGTTTGCTATATATCACTACATTTCTCACAAAACAATCATTTAGATCCAGTGCTCTACACGTCTTATTCTTGGAGACATCTGGAACGTCTCAGAAGCTCCGAACTCGTCCCACATCACTAATCTTCTGACCAAGTCACCATGGATACCACTACAATCAACTACAACTAAAAATAACTCAAATAAAATGTAAAAAAAAAAGACATAAAACACAGCAAACCAAACTAAAAATAAAAAACACAGTGGGAAAGATTTAGGTTTTATTATTTCTATGAACCAAAAGTATGAAAATCGTCTAAACTAAACAACATAAACAGTATATAATATAAATAATAAACAGCCCTGATCCAGAAGCTTCTAGTTTCTTTATTCTCTTTTATTTGAAGAGATCACAACGAACATTTCTTAGATTTCCTTTCGATAGTTCTGCGGACATCATAACTAATTCACCTCCAGAACACTAGGGGGTGTTGAGTTTCTGAGAGTTCTGTCGTGTTTGTGTTTATCCTACAGTTTTTGTGAGTCTACAAGGTCATTTTTAGCCGTTTTAGCTTATCAATGTTGAAGAACGATTGTGAAATGAAGAAGAATTTTAAATGTTTATTATAAACAAATCTTTAGAAACGTCGAGGTGTTTCTTTAGTTTGCGGTTTGTTATCACTGTTACACCTCAGCTCACCTAAAGCATCACAAATCTAAAACGTTTTTATTCATCAGTTGCCGGTTTAATCAGTTTTTATGTCAAAGTTTCGTTTTTAATCTTTTATTACATGTTTGTTTGTGTTTGTCAATACATTACAGGAGCGACGCATGCGCAGTTTAACCACAGGACCAGGACATTAAAACATGATTAAAATTAAACGGTAAAATAATAATTACCTTCATCCTCGTGATGTGAGCGGTTTATACACACACACGGACATGATGATCACCGCCAACAGTAGAACCGATAAAATACTAAAGAATAAAACTGAGGACAAAACAAACACGTCACAACACACCCCACATTAGCATCGATGCTAACAGTCGCCAGCAGTCAAAATCATTCATTTTGAAGCACTTCTTACCTAAATTTTGATTCTGAAACACCGCATAAGGTCTCAAATCTGCCTCCACCGAGCACAAACAAAGTGTTGTGAATAAAAAAGCAGAATAAACACGGAGAAGAAACATAACTGCGTTCACACAGCAGCTCCGAGCTAAAAAGCTACTATACTAACATACTATGTAGTATGTATAACTATCATCACTAGTACAGTACATGGAAGAGTACTAGTTAGTACGCTAGTATGGGTAACAATACTTCGGCAAACCAGGATAAATAGGTTTTATTGTCTTTTTAACTACATACAAGTGCATTGGGATAAGCATGAATGAAAAAGTGGCTTAACTTTTACCATTTTAAAACAATTTCGAGATTTAAAAGAACGTTTTGGCACTATGCAGGCAAACAAAGTATTTATGAACCCTAATCGATTTTCTCAGAAAAAGGGTCTTTCTGGTGTTACAAAGTTTACCAATGTTTTTTTATTACACCAAAACAATCACACGCGTCTTTAAAATCTTCTCATTAAATGTGTGTGTTGGCAGTTTTCTGGTTGCTGTTATTCATGTTCGACCACCTATTCATTGTGTCCTTGAATAGAAAGTGCATTGAGCTCTCGTCCTCCTTTATGTCCTCCTCGTTCTCGAACTCGTCGGCGCTCGTCGTCTCTTTGATCCATTTGTCGAAGTGCTGAATTGGAATTAGCACGGTCGCTTTCATATTTCTGACCCTCATACCTGCGTTTCAGAGCCACGCCGATTCGGCCTGGTGCGGCCTTTAATAAAACATCTCATTTAAATGCTTGACACAATGGCGTCCTCTGATCCTGGATGCTAATCAACCCGGTAATTAAAAAACAGCATAAATTGGAGTCTTTTCAGAGTTTTTTTTAGAAACGAGAGCCTAGGGCTGGCCGGATCTTCTCAGGATGTGACCGATAAAGCATCTTCGAGACACACACGTTTATATCAATCAGTGAATTTTATTATTACTGTAGACATGTACACATCTCCGTCAAAACAAAAGCGATCATGTTAGCACAAACAACACGTTTCTCGTTGGAATGTAACATTCATAGCACTTCGATTGGAATTTGGAAGGTTCTCCGTTGACACATGAAGATTCGCCCGTGGACTTTCCTTCACCACAGAGGCTGGCTGAATCCTGCTGGCATCATGACCGTTTTTTCATGACTCGAACAACTTAAATAATAAATGTTAGATGAGGGACTGAAGGCCTGAGGGATGGAGTCATAATCAGAAGAGTCGGGTGAAGAATCCACACAGAAGGAATTCATATCTGTGATCTTAAAGACAGAAAAGACACGGTGATATAAACACACTGGTCATAGATGTGAACAAGAAAGAACTTTATACTCATCAGAACATGAAGACTTTAAAGGGAACGCCAAGGATTTTTAAATAATGATAGTAAAAAAGCTTTTTGGATTATGACAATTATCTAAATAACCAATCAAACTGACCCCACTGATCTCTAATGAGTTCCATTTAAAGTTTAATACATATATATAATACACACGTGTTCATGCATTCATGCACTCAACCATGATCGGCATGCAAGTTAAACACCTCGTAGGTCGACTACTTGACGGTTCTAAGTTAGTTAGTAAAGGCTTATATAAGAAATGGTGATAAAATAAACTCGTCCTCTTCATTTTAATAATCGATCTCTGGTCTGGCTGGAACTGATCTGGATTGACATTGAGACCATAAAGGAGGAAGTATAACCGGATTAAAACGGAGCACTATAATAGAAATCTATAATCTGATTTATTAGTTATATTATTGACTCTCTGGAGGAGGGATGTGATTGTTCTGGTACTTTTGGACAGAATACAGTAAGAAAAGCTACAAGCAGCTTTACAGATTGAATGTTAGTGATCTTGTTAGAAATTTGTCTTTATTGTTAAATATTCCGCGATGCTTCTTCTTCAAAGGTTTTATAACAATTTTCATCCGTGACACATTAAAGACGGAACACATGATGACGAACGTTCACGCAAAACCAACCAGAAACTCTCACAAAACATGAGACGAGGAAAAGAGAGTCGGTCCCCATCTCACCAGGAACTTTTCATCATGTGCATTAACTTCCCTTTCGTCATCTCACCCTCTACCTTCATGATGAGAAACACGACGGCGTGTTAAACCAGAAAAACATATCGACCAGTAACTCACATATCCAACCAGTCAGCATTACATGAACGTTTAGTAATAAGTAGCATTTATAAATGTTATAACTGTGCGTAACCATTGTTATTATCAAAAATGTTTTCTTTCTTAAACCTTTCAGTGATTTTGTGTGTATATTGTCACTTCACAGTAAGAAGGTTCTGGGTTCGATCCCCAGGTGGTTCCTAGATCTTTATGTGTGGCATTTGTATGTTCTCCCTGTGGCTGTGTGGGTTTTCTCCGCTCTGGTTTCCTCCCACAGTCCACTGAAGGATCTTGTATGTTTGTCATAAGTTTTACACACTTGTTGTTCCACCCTTTAAAACACAATCTCATGAGGTCACACACAATTTAAGTTTATATTATTATATTGTACGTTAAATTATATGCTACTTATTGCTTATGTAAGTGTGTGTGTGTGTGTGCATGCTTGGGCTTGGACTTGACTTGCAGGGTGTGTGTGGGGGGGTGTTAGGGGTTTAGGGATATTTAAAGTAGATTAAGGTACCGGAGTCAGCACCAGCGCATCAGTGTGGATGTTGGGATGCTTTCGCTCCGGTCTCAGACAAACAGCCAGACGCTGAAAACACAGACGACAGGGGTCAGAGGTCACCGCCTTACAATGTTTATGATCATGAGTGCTGGGTCACATGTCCTGGCCTCCCCCACACATATAAATCTTTTATTAAGGGCGTGATGATGAGGAGAACCTGTTTAAGCGAGCCCGGCGTCCACACCAGTTTGTACACCATGTACATGGGGATGCAGATGAAGGATGAAGCGGCGATGAAGTAACCGGCGGTAACGCTCCACTCGGGAAAGTGATACTCGAACATCTGCAGTGGAGAAGCGTTCAGCAGGGAACTGACGATGATGTACTGAGGGACAGAAAACAACTTTAAATCCAGCGGAGGGACTTTTATTATGAAATATGGCAGAATATTATGACCATTTGTATTATGAAGGTTCATATCCAGGTTCTGTTCATGTAGAACGTACAGTAGAATGTTCTATAAACGTTACGTGAACCTGATAATAATGTAACAGTGTCTGTAAAGTTATAGGTACGTTATTTTAAATGAACACACCACAACCAAATGAAAGCCAGATGTGCTGGTTAATACTCACGGCGAGGAACGCCGGGCTGATAGCCACCCAGCAGAACCTCCAGAAGAACCCAGGCGTGTACCCCAGCATGGCTTTAACATCTGAGCTGAATCTGTTCACGCCTGAGAAAAGAAACACCACAGACCGTCTTTTATTTGTTTCTTCAAACCGAATCCCAAACTTTATTTGTGGTTACGTACCGTAGAACCAGGAGACCGCGGTGGCCTCCAGAAACACCACGGCGATGATAGGGAAACCAACACCGTACTCCTCCAGCAGCTTCACAACGTACGCACCGCCCTGTTAGGAACGTTGAGAGAGAAGAACCACAGGAGGAACCTCAGGAGGAACCAGCCTCAAAACAGTGTGTGTGTGTACGTGTGTTTCTGTGTGTGTGTGTGTGTGTGTGTGTGTTTGTTTGTATAAAATGTTTGTGTGATGGTGTGTGAGTAATTTACTTTTGTGAGAGTACTTAAGGAACCCAGGAAGCAGACGGTGACCAGACCCAGTACGAACACTTCTCGTTTGTGAGACAGGAAGTTGGGATACTCGTCCATGATCGCCGTGATGACGGCTTCCAGTCCACCGAACTGTACACACACGAGCATGATGGGTAGCACAAATGTATTATACTCTGTGTGTGTGTGTGTGTGTGTGTGTGTGTGTGTGTGTGTACCGTGCTGTCCAGACCCAGCGTGATCATCATGGCGAAGAACATGATGGCGAAGAATGTGGAGCCCATCATGTTAGCAATGGCTTCTGGGTAGGTGATGAACAGCAGACTCGGACCTTCAGATATTAATAATGTTAATAATGTAATAATGATGCTTTATTATCACCTGCTTATGGAACGCTGTGCCACAGGCCTGTCATTCAGGGACTTGACTAGTAACCAGAAGGTCGTCAGTTCAATTCTCACTACCACCACTGTGAGGCCCCTGATCGAGGCCCTTAACCTGTAGTTTTAGGTTTAATAAAAATATTGTTCAGTTATAATAATAGAAGCATCTGCTGGTGATGGAACACGTTTGTTTATGGGTATAAATGTGATTTTTATTAGTGTTTGGGACTCCTGATTAAACCAAACTGGGGTTAATTACACTGATATTACAATTATTATTATTAATAGTTACAATTAATTATGATTATTAATAGCACTTATATTACAAATACAATTAATTACTTATATTAATAGCAGCTTTACTTCTGTACATTTTTACTTTCCATGGATGCCCGGGCACACGACCCTCAGCTGAGGAGGAGGAAGAGGAGGAGGAGGAGAACGAGAAGGGGGTGGAGGAGGAAGATGAGGAGGAGGAGGTGGAGGAAGATGAGGAGGAAGATAAGGAGAAGGGGGTGGTGGAGGAAGAAGAGGAGGAGGAAGAGAAGGAGGAGAAGCGGGTGGAGGAGAAAAAAGAGGAGGATTATGAGGAGGAGGAGGAGGAGGAGGAAGATGAGGAGGAAGAAGGGGTGGAGGAAGAAGAGGAGGAGGAAGAGGAGGAGGAGGAGGAGGAGGAACACACTATGCTCTGTAGATTCTGACCCTCACTGGTCTGTATTGGTTACCTTTGTTCCTGGCTACATCCTCCACATTAACGTGTCTCTGCTCAGCCATGTAGCCCAACACGGTGAAGATCACGAAGCCCGACATGAAACTGGTCAGACAGTTCACCACACTGGTCACCAGGGCGTCTCTGGGAAAGAACGGCACACAAAACAGAGAGGATGATGGGAGCTTGAATGAGCAGCAAAAGATAAAACGACCGTAAACATGCCGGACGTTCCTGTACAAGACCATCCTGCTGTCCATCTGCATCTGTCTCACCACATCTGCTTCTGTCTCACCACATCTGCTTCTGTCTCATCACATCTGCTTCTGTCTCACCACATCTGCTTCTGTCTCACCACATCTGCTTCTGTCTCACCACATCTACTTCTGTCTCACCACATCTGCTTCTGTCTCACCACATCTGCTTCTGTCTCACCACATCTGGTTGTACCATGATGCTGACGTGTCTGACCTGTAGCAGTTGTTGTTGAATGAATTGTAGCTGGACAGGGCCAGAAGAACTCCGAACCCGGGGCCGAGCGAGAAGAAGATCTGAGCCGCCGCGTCCACCCAAACCTGGAGACACAAACCGAGACATGTAGAAGAACCAGGACGTCCAGGACCAACATTTGGGTTCTCGTCCTCCGGAATGGACACGTGATGTTTCCAAAAGTATGTGGACGCTTGATGTATTTTAAGCACACGACAATACATCTGTGGTCTGATGATCAGTGGTTTACACACTTTAGTGTGTAATAGTGTGTGTAGTGTTACCTCTCGTGTGTGTGTGTGTGTGTGTGTTTTGATAGTCTGGTTGCCCTGTTGTAAAAGGAACCCAGACTCTAATCAGAACAAACTCAGTAGTGGATTTAATTTGATGAACCCGGTTCGTGTTCTGGCCGCCGGTCGAACCGTCAGCCGTCAGGTTTCAGCGTCACAATCGATGTTGATTTTATTCCTCTCATAATTGAGCGCGGCAGTGTAACTCGGTGTAACTCGAGCACTAACACAATCCGTCTGATCAGGCGTTTCGGTGATAAGAATATTGTTTCAGGGTGGTTCCGAACTGTGTGAATTACCCATAATGCAGTCTGGAAAAATACTAATTTGCTTACTTTGTGTAAACAGCGAGTGTGTGTGTGTGGTGTGTGTGATGCTGCTGGACGTCCGTGAGGTCAGAAATAAGTCCGGCGGCAGGAGAATGTGGGTAAATTCCTTAAGGTTAAACTTCCTTAAGATTGGTGGTCCAGAACCACCGGATCAAGGACTGGAACCGGCCCGTGGGTCATTTATTTTCCCTACTGCTACCAAATTGCCACTGTTGGGCCCCTGGACGAGGCCCTTAAGACTTAATTACTGTGTTCCATTCCTTTGGATGGACTGGCGCCCCGTTCAGGGTGTTACTGGAAAGATGAGCCGTTGAGTACTCACACCTGTGTCCGTGAGTTTCTCCCATTTGGGCTGAAGGTAGAAGACCACGCCCCTCCAGGCTCCCGGTAAGGTGGCACCACGAATTAATAACATCAGCAGGACGGCGTAGGGAAGAGTCGCCGTAACCCAAACCACCTGCTCCAGAAAAACAAGATCAGCGTCACAGCATCAGTGGGTTCTAGGTTCGAGGACCACAGTGTCTGGTATGATCGTACCTTCCCAGATGATTTGACTCCCTTCCACAGGGTGAAGTAAACGACAGTGAAGATGAGGAAGAGACAGAGCATCAACTGCCAACGGATCGAACCCAGGCTCCCCAAACCGTCCGACTCGTGCAACTGTAACACGTTCCTCCTGAAAACACACACACACATACACACACACACACACACACACACACACACACACACACACATACACACACACACACACACAGTAAACACCCTCACACACTCATCATTGTCAACACTTTCAGCTTGAGTCGAACCCGGGATTGGTGGCCTTTACATTCATTGGCACTTACATGCACTTACGTGAAAAACTCCTCGGCGGGCGAGCGGGAGTGGTTGGTCCAGGTGATGTTGTCCTTGCCGAAGTAGTCGGTGCAGTTGTCGGTGTTCCACTCGTTGTCGCAGTTGGTCCAGGGCAGCGTGCTGCTGAAGGACGAGTAGAAGTAGAAAAGCGCCCAGGCGATGATGGTGTTGTAGTAGAAGGACACGTAGAGCGCGATGATGCAGATCGCAAAACCGATACCTGAGGAGAACAACGGGGAACGAGGGGTAGAGGGACGTCTAACTGGACGATACCGGGGGTGTTCCCATATTCTAGTGTTCCCAAAACCTAGTGTTCCCACATTCTAGTGTTTCTATATTCTAGTGTTCCCACATTCTAGTGTTTCTATATTCTAGTGTTCCCACATTCTAGTGTTTCTATATTCTAGTGTTCCCACATTCTAGTGTTTCTATATTCTAGTGTTCCCACATTCTAGTGTTTCTATATTCTAGTGTTCCCAC
>JAOTRQ010064943.1:0-13089 GCA_028565875.1 Hoplisoma paleatum
ATTTGAACCGTGGACGGGGGACTCGGGTGGGGTGGGGGTTGGGGGGTGTTTGGGGGGCCTCGGGGGGACCCGGGAGGGGGTGGACGAGCTCGTACTCACGTCCGTCTCCAGCAGGTTGTGCATGCTGATCTCCGCCGCCTCTTTAGATTCATGAAACTTCTCCAGTGACAGTCGCAGCTCCTCATCCGGGATCTTCCCCTGTCGCTTCTTCTTATAGTCGTAATCTAACCTCCGACCTTCCAGCTTCTTCAGTTGTTGCTGAACAAAAACAAACAAACAAACAAACAAAAAAAGACACCAAAGGAGACAAATAAATAAATAAATAAATATGAAGTTTCGTTTCATGTTGAGCAGAACGACCGCATGAAAACACACCAGAGAACCACGGAATGGAAATAAAAACTACAATTCACATGGTTGAGTTGCAATCACACAGTTACACAAAAAAAACTACACAAACTATAAAACATTAAACAAAAATAAACATTTGTATCTTACTACACGGTCTTCACCGCCATCGGGGTTAAACATTTTAATCCAACATTAAACTGGGAGAAAAGTACCTGGATGTCCTTCAGGTCTTTCTCTACGATGGTCTGGAAAGGGTCGATAAAATTCTGCTTGACGTCGATGTCCAGCGAGTCCTTCACCTCAGCCATCCTCCTCATCGATTCGCCCACCTCGACAAGTGCGCCCCCTACAGATCAAACAGAATATTGACCTGCGCTGTAGGAATTAAGGAGGCTAACGATCGAACCGACAGGAATCAGTGACGGTTTATGGTTCGAATTCTGAGCCACAGAGGATCACGGGGCCTTGATCAAGATATTTTCAAAGTGGCCATGCATGTTTTTAGACAGTGGGGGAGAAACAGGGTGTGTCTGGAGTAAACCCGCGCAGACACTAGGAAGAATATGCAAACTCCCATTGTCCCGAAAAGTAACTGAAGTAATAACGGCGTTATAAAGATATTATACTGTACTATTACACTGTATTTAAAATATGTCTCCAAACACACACACACACACACACACACACACACACACACGTACCAAAGTTGGTATCCTCTCCCATATCCCGGCCGTATTTAACCATGCAGTCCCCAAGCACTCCCTCTGCCTGTGGGTACCCGGTACTCTTCACCTGCCCTCGGATCTTTGACACGGTGTTCAGCATCGAAAGCTTCGCTCGGGAGGCTGAGGAACCACACACACACACACACACACACACACGACGCGCGTTTACCGTACATACAGTTGAACTCGGAGCACGCTACCTGAAGTTTATTATAGATGATGATGATGATGATGATGATGATTACCTGGGTTGGGCTGCAGATACTCCGAGGTCCGGGCGAGCACGTCCACGATGGCTTTACTGGTGATATCAGCTTTCTGTTAAACACACGGGACCGGGAGATGATCGGTACACATTCATCTCTGTTTAATGAAGCCATATTCATGTTAAACAGCAGGGGGCGCTGCCGCTATTCACTAAGACTGGGATCAGATTTATTTCTAATATTTTGTACCCACGTCAGAAATACAGACATATTATGAAGACATACGTACATCGTGTGTACAAGTGTTTATCGTTACATGAATAATTAGTGTTGTTCTGGGGAAGGGGAGGGGGGGGGGGTGGGGGGGGGGGGGGGGCGAGATAGGGGTCCTGTAGATGTTCCGACGTTGAGTATTAATTTATTTACGCCGGTGTTCCAATCGTTCGCACGTTTTCTGTCAGCATGAAGAAAGAAAAACGTTTTTAAACCAGCGAGGAATCGAAACAGCAGCACCCACGCTCACCCGCCTGCAGGACCGCTGGGGGATTTGAACCCGAGGCCGTGGGGCGTAACGGCTGCGCGTTTAGACAGGGTAACATGCCCATGAGAACATGGGTTTCAAAATCTTGGACCCGAACCTTCTCACCCTCTCTAGGTCCTTGAAGTCTTCGTCCAGCTTGGTGCCTTCGGCTGCTCCGACCTTCTCACTCACCATCTTAAACACACACACACACACACACACACAAAATAATTAAACATTTTGCCAGCTACAGTGGTTACTAGCTTTGGTAGGACTCCAACGGATGCCGGTTCAAATCTCACCACTGCTAAGCCGCTGCTGTTGGACCCTTAAGCGAGGCCCTCAACTCTCAAGTGTTTAGATTTTATACAGTAACTGTAAGTTGAATGTTGAAAATGTAAAAGCTCACATATGCACTATACATGATGTGAATGACCCCCCCCCCACACACACACACCCGTCAACAGCTCGTCTTTACATGAACATTTTCTCTCCAGGCCTGAAGGGGGAGCCTCATATATGCGAAATGCAATAAACCAAACCAACCAACCGGCACGATAACAGTACAGAGCCACACGGACGTTTGTTTGAATTACAAGTGACGAAATCAAGACAAAGTTCAACAAACATCGTGCAAGATGCCCCGTTATGAAGGTGACATTTAAACTTTAGTCCCCGTTCGGATCGGATCATGTAAGGAATCAGAACCGATCTGATCACTTCCGCGTTTTAAAGACTCCGTTTCTTCTTCCCGAGCCTCCAGGAATTTCATCGGCAACACAGAACATGACTGGAGCGCTACATGAGCCGACTTGCCCGCGGAGGCATCCGAAAGGACAGACAGTGTTTGTAAAGAACCTCTGTGTGCTTTATAAAGTGCTTTAAAAAGGCTGACGTACAGTCCAAAAACAAGTTCTGAACTACGGTTCAGAAGGAGATTATGAACAGCATCATTAGATCTACTTCAATACGGAATCTGTCTATCCACCCGCTACTACAGGCTCAGTCAGTGTCTGTCTGTCTGTCAATCTGTTGCCTGACGCGCACTTCCAAAACACTCAAACGACACAGAGCCATGAAAACAATGAAGCGCACGCTTGTAGTTAAAGTCGTCTCTCCCTGCAGATGTTTATGATCGAGATTTAAAATCATTTGTTGTTCAGATTAAATCGACAACGACGAAGTTTCCCTAAAACTGGGAGAGTAAACAAACACAACCACAGAAGCCTCAGAAACTCGATGCCCCCTGGTGTTGTAAAAAGGAAATCTTAGCTCTCCTAAAAGCTCCGTCTCAGTCATCCTCATTAACGTCTCAAAATAATGTATTAACTTCCCGTGCATAAAATGTTATTACTTATTAATGCTTATGGCACCGGTTCTGAGCAGAACCACCCGCGGTCTAATCAGTGTTGACCTTTTAGCCACGCGGTTTGCGGTACGTAACCGCTGTAATGAACGGTGCAGGATCTGTTCACACAATAAGAATAAGAGAAACCCCGAGCAGAACCGGTTGGAGTTCTGTTCCTTCTGTTTACTTGTTCTTCATAAGAAATAACCAGAACATTCTTGACTCCGTAGTTCAGCCAGCGAGACGGTTCTGTTCGTTCCACGTGGTGCTAATCATTAAAACGATGATGTTCTGCCGACTCCAGCGATCTGGCAGAACTCGTACGATAATTCAGCACACCGGGTGAGATTACGGAACCTGCTGGCCCCGGGCGTCGACCGCTCACAACTATGTTCCGTGTCGCACACTGACTCAAGAGTGTTCAGGGTTCATTACTGATTAATAATAAGCTGCAGTTGGGTGCGAGGCGGCAGGACGTGTCTTGTGTAATGCAATATTTCAAGGCCGAAGCTGGAAACGCGGGGTGACCACAACAAAGCCGAGACTGCAAAGGAAACGCCGGAGAGCGAAAGGACAATCAGAACCGCTCACTTCTGTCCACATGTTTAGATTAAACGATGACACCATGAGATTAGATCGTCAGCCAAAAGAACAAATAATTGTAAGCGGTCATAGAAAGGAATTTAATAACCGACGACATCACAGTGACGACAAAGAGCTCGAAACAGGTTTGACAAAACCAGCTGCATCACAAACAAGCCACGATGATGTGATTCCAGAATGAACACGGCCTGGTGACTTGAACAGTCTCACCTAACGTTAGTGTGTCTCGCTTTGCAAGGTGTATGTGTGTGTCAAGAGTTGCACCATGACCGTGTTTAATGATGATACACGAGACGGGTCGTTATGGCCTAATAGCACCGGATGTCCTTCCTGACAATTCTACTTATGTACCTATAGGACAATTCATACGTCACTAATCGCATCTTTTTGGGCACTCGGAGGAAACCCAAGCGCACACACACTACCACAGAAAGGACCCGGACAACCTGACAACCTGCACATCCAGGACCTTGTTCCTACTACTGAAAGTTGCTACGACTGGATATTTCGAACCGTTGTGGACAGGAAGTGGACAGGAAGTGGATGAAGGAAGGTTGACAGGTCCGACCAGTTCTGATCTTACCTACAAGATCACGTGAATGAACATGAACACATGAACAAACTCAGATGGAGACGTCTGCAGGTAATGTGGGTCTTGTTTCGTGGACAAATAAGGTTGTCGGTTCGAGTCCAACACTCGGGACACCTGAGCAGAAGACAGAAGTGTCTTCAAAACTCAGACATAAATAAATAACTTTATTATTTACTTATTACTGAGTATTTGGTCCATATTGTTCAACCAAACCAGAAGAAAAATCCTTGATCATTTTAATATATTTATTATATATTAATTCTAGATTCTAATCAAGTCAACCAAAGTTTTGTAATTGTGGTTTGCTCTTTGTATTTTGAAGTTAAGTATAAGTTTATATATATATATAAATATATTAATATTAATATAAATATATGTATAGTTTAGATTCTATTATCCAATAATAAAAAGTTTCAGTGAAGTTGCATTTACAACTGGAACCAGTGACCAAAAACTCTTTGGTTGCCATGTGTAAAATTTACTAGTAGTTAATTATTTTACAAATATTAAAATAATTACGAATTATTTACTTGTATTAATTATTTATTCACACACTTAATTAACTTTAAGCAATAATTAGATTTTATGGCACGAATCGAATCTAATTTCCCTTCAGTTCGCCGAAGTAATGTAGTAAATACTAAATAAAGTTGTAAAAATTGTACATTTGTAAAGTTGTAAATAAAAAACTATAAATACACGGACAAGATTTGGGTGTTTTCGTGTTTTGCTATATTTAAAGCGGGTCGTTTTCTGAATCAGATACTAACACACTAACTAGGGTGCCTGATGAAGCGGCCTGAATGACGTCGTCGGAGGTCTGACTTACACACTACTTAGTCAAACTGGACGCGGATTGAGACGCGGCCCATATTTACCTCACGTCCTAACTTCATTCAGAAAGGTAAACCTGTCGCTTACCTGACTCGCTTTATAAAACTGTTTCTTCAAGCCGGCGACAGACATCTTCTCGTCCGCTCGTTACACCTTCCACCGCTTATTATTTAATAATTATATGTCTCGTAACAAATCCAGAAGAAAAAAACTTTCACTTCTTCCTGCTAACTTCAGACGGGGAAAAAACAGAACGAGAGTGTAAAACCCACCCGTTTTCAAAACTCCCGCCCTAAGATTCGGGATTGGAGGACAGGTCGTGATGAGAAGGAGACCGACCAATCAAAGACCAAGCCATAAAATTTAATCCAATCATCACAAAGAAGGCGGGGCCTGTACGGAAACGGGTAGAGAAACACCAAAGTGCGATTGGTAGCACTTCCGCCTCATGTAGCGTTTAATTCAGGTAACCTAACCGCCACCGATGGAGACACGTTCGAATCTCAGTGGTGCTACTAACCCGAAGTTTATAGTGCACGTTATTGCTATGCCATATTTAAAACAAAACAGAAAATAAATACACAAATATATAAATAAACATTCATAATAGTATTTCTAGGTTTATATATCAGGTGGGGCACAGTGGGTCTCACTAACAAGATCTTGGTTCTGGTTCTGGTTCAGACCCCCCCCCCCCCCCCCCCCCCCCCCCCCCCCCCCCCCCCCCCCCCCCCCCCATTTGCATGTTCACCCTGTGCTGTGTACATTTAACGGGATTTAGTCCGGTGTCCTCCCACAATCCAAAAACATGCGGTCAGGTTAATTGGTGACACTGTATTTGCCCCCACCTGTCCCGTTCAGGCAGTTAATGTGTGCTGTGCTGATTGGCTCCAGTATCAAACACATACTCTTCCACACACACACACACACATCATTTATTACCACGCAAACTCGCATTAGTAAAAAGCACGATCACCCGGCCGGACACACTTAAACACGATACATCAGGAGTAGAAAAAAATACTTTATTACATTCGTTTAATGCACATTCTGAACAACGTGGTGTTACACTGGGGGTGAGTCGAAATACGTGTGCTAGGAAAAGATTTATTTGTGTGATTAGTGTCGAGTGGAATCGTAAAAAGAAACGGGAAAACGAGACAATTTCAGTGGACACAATGACATGAAAAAGACAAACAGCTACAGTCCAACCGTACGTACATCAAGTTCACAGAAAAAATGAACGAACATCAAAGAATAAAATGTCTCTTTATTTAAAGTGTTTTTTTTTTTTTAAACCAGGCCTAAAGTAAATCAGACTTAGAAAAGCTTTTGAATGTCGTAAGACAAACAAACGGGGGGGAAAAATCTTTGACACTTTGTGCTTGACATTCACAAAAATAGACTATATATATATATATATATATATGTATATATATAGCTACAAGACACAGTGATTGAGGATACGGGTCTCTTGTTTGCTGCAAAGTGTAGTTGTGCATTTCTATAAGTGTGTGTGTGTGTAGTCGGAGACTGGTAGCTCCCTGAGATCTTTAAAATGCTTAGCTTGTGGTAAATCTGGTCAAATAAGTACGCAGCAAGATAGAGTGTACAGACAGACTTGCCGTGAGTGTAAAAGAACTCGAACCCTCAACATCACAGCAGCACAACAGACTAAAACCTGGAGCATCAGGAATTACTCACGGCACAGCTCGGCTCTCTTCACTTAACACGGCAGGAGTCACTCGGTGCTCGTTTCCAGGCCCTAATTTACTAAACGTTTACTGAATCCGATTCATCTTGGGAGAAATGAAATCGTCTGTAACTGTGCGTACAGAGAAATACAGACGAGCACGTCTTGCATAGTCGGTCGCATGTCTTTGGATTCATGCAGGGAATTCTATTCGAAGTTCACCCGGGACAATCTTCACCATACGATGGGGTGCCGATGCAAAAACACCAGGACAAATGAAAGCTCCACGGACTGCAGTGGAGAAAGTGGACTGTACCATCCATGTTCTAGCACTTTCCTATTCTTCTTTGGTGGTTTTTATATTGACCTTTTACCATCCTCACAATGTTTTACCGTACTGACTAATTAATGATTAAAAAAAAAAGTTAAATATGTGTTTGTCCATCCATCTATGAATGCATCTGAATTAAACAATCTGTTGCTCTATCTCTCTCTATCTAGTTCTCTTTGTTCATCTGTCTTATCCTTGTCTCTCTCTCTCTCTTTATCGAATCTATCATTTGTGTGCAGTGGTTTGTGCATGTAGTGATATTAAATAAATACAATTTCTGAGCACGGATTCTCTCATTAAGTTTGTCGAATGTTAAAGATGTTAACTGGAGTTTATCAAGCTTGAAGTTAACACGTTTCAAAATGTAAAACCTAAAAAAACGCTTGGACTCGTGATGATAAAAGTTAGTATATCAGGGCCTGGATAGAGTCAGAAATGAAGCCGGAATGAGCAAAAGATCTGAAGGAATCCAGAGAACTTCAGAGAAGCATCGAGCACTAATAGGACCTTAACGGTGGGCATCTGAAGAGTCTGTCGACCTTTTATCACGCCGAACCGTACAAGCGGAAAGAGGAAGTGGACAAGTGAAAAGAGTCGCGCCTGAATGTACAAAATCATACAAACTGCATGTGTGTGTGTATATAAGTGTTACACATGAACAGTCTCATAACCAGGAACTAAGAGACTCCCGGTACCTTCAGTATGACGCTCGTTATTCACATGTAATAATGGGCCCCTGGACACCCGAATACATTTCCTTCTGACAGTCTGAGACGTTTACAGGACTGCCTTCAGCATCCAGCGGAGTCCTGCAACTCGTCCAGGCTTTACAAAAGTCTCTCTTTCTTTCAGATAAATATCTTTTTTTATATATATATTTAAAAAGTTAATACAAAATGACAGCAACATTCCTTTTTATCTTTTTCATTTACAGTGTCGTTTACCAGGACGGGACAAAGTAGACCCGAGGTTCCTCACTGTCGCTAAATTCATGGACCAGGAGCACCAAACACTGTCCGATTGCACCACGCCTGAGGAGGTACGAACACGAAGTGAGTAAGTGAGCTTGCAACAAGAACACACCAGCATAGACGTTCTATAAATACTAGTACACCCGAGCCAGCATAACATTACGACCAACGTTCTAATACTTCATTTGAGCCACTCGGACAATTGTAATAAAAAAATAATAAACACGAAGTGGAATGTGGAGCGAAAACTGAGTTGTCTTAGTGTGTTAATACATAATTGAAGTTGTACGATTTTTTAAAAATGTCATTATTGAATGCCTTGTTTACTCTTTATAATCATGGAAAAGTCGCTGGCTTATGAGTTCCTATATTTATGTTTTTTTATTTAATTCATTCCTAATATAAGTTCTGTCAGAAAGTCTCTGTGAGGATAAAATGAGTACTAACAGGTCCCGGATGTAAGTGAGGTGCTAGTCCTGGTGTTTTGCAACATGGGCCTAGAAATAGTTCTCATACACACTTGTAAACTCACAAAAACAAACATGACTCCAGTTTAACTAGCTCAGTCGTCGCCTTACGATGAGGTCATAACACGTTTCTGCCACGTACTGAAGCTGAATGAGGTTTGAATAATGACTCTTATGGATGACGTTCGAGATACACGACAACATTTACGAGCTCGCGTTTGGCATTATGAATGATGTGACAGTACATTTTATTGCACAACATGATTACCAGCTGTACTTTTGGGCTCAACTGACATTGGTCCCATCGCAGTAGAAAAAAAAAGTGCGCTGACTGGTTTCTTGAGTCTTGATTGTCGTTCTTAAGCAATGAGGTCTGGTAAAGTGTGACAGTGAACCCAAGTGATTCGGTGGCAGGGCGCTGGGACGAGCAGGGGAGGGATGGACATTCCTAACGAGGTGGAGAGGGTGCAGAGAGGGTTTTAAAAGGCTCAGAATAAAAACCTGAACTAACCTGTGTCCCTGAGGACGTAATAAAGAATCCAGTGCACGAATCAGCTCATTCTGATCTGTGTGTCCTAGGATTGAACGTTCGGGTCTCCTGCAGACGTCCAACGTTATAAACACACGAATAAAACTGGATTGTCACTACGCTGGACTGTCCGAGGAGGTTTTCAAAGGTTTCTATTTTTTACATGAAACATTTTATGACAACGTTTTAGTCACATTTGAAATAATAAAATAGAATTTCGTTGCCTCACTGCTGTATAATGTCGTCACAGTGTGCCTCACACGCCGATCGCTTCGTTTTCTACTCACGTCAGCAAAATAACAATAATAATATTTCACATTTTCTGATGATTCACTGATGGTTGGATAAAATGGTTTCTAATAGGACGGGACGTCTGAAACAGAGCCCGTAGTGTTCATCATCCCAAAACTGTGCCACGTCTGGAATCTGGACCAGATCTGCTGTGTACAGGAGCAGCTTAAAAACGTTTAGCACACATTTATATTTTTATTTTGTGTTTTGTTTGGAACTCAGAGTTTCCACTGGTCAGCATGCAAAGGGGTCGAGATGTCCAGACTATGTAAACACTTCAAAAGCTGTTCAAAAAGACCTGAACAGGTAGATTATAGGGTTCCTACCTTGTGGACACATTTATGTCTTTAGTATTTGATTCTTTTACAGCTTACCTTTAAAACAAAACAAAACAAATATATATATATATAGTGTATGTTCTTAGGCTTTCGACCAGTCTAAGAAACGTAGCAGGGTTCCCCTACAGTTGTACAGGATCTTATTATAACGTGTCGTTCATAAAATTGAACAATATCTTGAGATTTTAGTGTAAAGTGAGTTAAACGAACAGCAGTGGGAAGCGTACGAGACACATTGTGATGATACCAGCCGACAGTCTGAAAAGTTTCCTCTTTACCGCGCTACAATGTCATCGTTCTCCTTCCATCACGTCTCCGCCCTCCCCTGTAGCTCCTTCTCTAACTGTTAGTGGAGTCGGGGAAGTTGACGTCGCTGCAGAACACCTCCCTGTAGAGAGGAGGAAAGCTGTAGGCCTTGTCCGGGTGGATCAGTCGGAAAAACTCCAGCTTGTCGACGTGGAGGTTACAGATCGACTTCAACTGCGGCAGCTTGGACACCATCTGAACATGACAGAAGAAAGGAGAGAATCAGACTAAATAGAGAAATAAAGTTCAAATCTCATGTGCTATCAGCCTGTTGAGCATTTTTGGACAAGCATGGTTTTGGGTCCAGTGATGCCAGGGAAACCTAAACAGATTTTATCTTGAAGAATGTCTTAAACGTTATAGGATCCGATTTATACTATTTAACACTCTCCAATTAACCTGACTGCGTGTTTTAAGACTGTGGGAGGTTTGAGGAATCTCATGAAACACAAAGTGGAACAAACAAAGTCCAACCCCGAGAGGACCCGGGACTGGTGTGATCGTGTTGCCCTATAGGCATTTCAAATCATTATCACATTAATTTCACCAGATTTTCAATCCCAAAATCATATAACTACCAATGAAATCCAGACGTCTGGATAAATAAGCAGCCTCACCTTGTTGAGTTTCTCTTGACCGCCTCCTCCTATGTGCAAGCTGTGCTGTAGAGCTAAATAAACCTTCTCCTGTAACTTCTGTACCTGCTGACCGTCAGATAACCACGGACGGTCTATGAGATAGAGATATAAGAGGAAGAGAAACGTCTCATTAGAATTGTGAATTGAATTGTGTTATATTTGCTGCTGAACGTTTGTGTGTTCGTGGTTTTACCGGGCGAGAGCAAAATGGCAGCACTGAACAAGGCCATCTCTTCTTCACTCAGCTGCAGACGACACAGACACTTGGCCAGTTCGAATACGGCGTTTACAAGGTCATCACACCCTGCGGCGTACAATAAAGAAACACACTGTGTTTGGAGGAACTCGGGGTGTGTGTGTGTGTGTGTGTTATACTTCACGTCTCGTACAGGTTCCCTACTTTAATCCCTGAGTAATAAGCGAGATTGGGTCATTTTGGACACGGCAGATGCCGTCGAAGTGGCCGAATCATTTCAGAATTCAGGATTTATCACTCGTATCCATAAGAACTGTGCAGTGCATTATGGGTAATCCTGTACATCGGGGGTATTATGCACTTGGAGTGCACTATACGCTACACTACGCATTTTCGCTTTGGTACCTCGGCAGTGCGTATTTAATGATTCCTACTACGTTGACTCACATGAATATGACCACTAGCTGATAGTCTGGAGTTCTGATAGACTCTCACAGTTATCTGGAGCTACCCTGACTGCAGTGCATTGCACATCTGCTGGAGGAATAAAGGGATGGTGGAGGAGCTCGATAGCTCGAGGTGATCCCACTGATGCACGGCTGATCCAAAGTCTGGTGAATTAAGGAACCGGGGTAGTAATTAGAAACAAATTCTTCTAAATGATCAACGTTGGTGCAGCGTGTACGTCTGTTTTACACAATAGTGTGTTTAGTTTCGACTATATTTTACTCTACATTCACACTAGCGATGTTACACGTGACACGGAGAGAACTGGCAAGGTGTAAATCGTACCTAATGCTTTGAAGAGCTGGGGACTGGCGTATTTACCGTCGAAGAACATGGTGTTGTTGCTGGAGTTGTACGCCCGGCACATGCGGATCAGCAGGACCTCCAGGCAGCCTGGCATCATCAAAACACAAGACGACAGCAAGATGGAACCAAGAGAAACAAAAAGAGCGGATTTGAACCACCGTGCAAAAATGTTTTGTATATATGTATTAAAATATGCAGCTACTTAATACTAAGATAAGCTTTTAAAAGCTTACGATCCCCTTATAACAAGGGTGTTCAAACTTTTTTGCAAAAAGAGCCAGATTAGATGCAGTGTTGCCCCCCTCCCCCCTCCGGGCCAGAGTTTGGACGTACCTGCCTTATAGCACTGTGTAAAATGCTACAATATGAGATTATACCACTGTCTTTACGACAGGGAGCATTTTCCCCCAGACCTGTAGGGGGAGTCTTATAAGAAATGCCGTTTCGGTGTTGTCTATTGTGTTGCATTCAGTTTTTTTTGTAGTATTCGGTGTTTGTTTTGTATTGTAGCACTGACCCGCTTTAAGCAGGATAATCTGATCGTTCTGGCAAAGATCCATGAAGCCGCAGAGACGCTTGGCAAACTCCACCACGTACTGGATGGCGTTGGTGATATGCAGAGCACACTGCTGCCACATCCACTCGGCAGACTGCACGAGAGACAGAGAGAGAGAGAGAAAGGATCGATGTGTTAATCGCCCCATCGATACCGGAGTGGATCATGAAAGTGCACCTCACACATCAGACACACACAGATGAGAAAATGAAGTTATTCGTCGATGGTGAATAGAAGTGCGACGATCTGACGATGCTAATCAAAGTTACGATCGATGGAGTGTGTGATTAGGAGATGTGAAGACAATCGTTCACACACACGTTCTTGTTATTCGCTACACCTCGCTGTTTTCATTCTAGTCCCGACCGATATATCATTCGATTATCCGCTCCATCGTCCGTTTCTACATTCACCTCATCGTTACGCACTCGTCATTCGGACGTCTATTCAGTCTCCAGACAAGCAACAAATCCAGTCGTCTGTGAGCCGTTCTCCATCCACCAGGTTTTTAAAAACATTTAACAATTTTAGAAGAAAAAGCACCGGATGGATGAAAATTCTAAAAAAAGACCCCGAATATCACAACGCTTGAACAAGGTATAAAAGTACAACGCAATACACACTGATACACTAGGACTGTCCACAACCAAGGATTTTGTTGGTGGACCAGTGGTCATCATTTACTACAACTAATGGACTAATAATCGACTAAAAATATCATTTAGACCGGGATACATATTAGTGAAGTTTTACCTTTAATGCTGCTGCAGATCACAATAAA
>JAOTRQ010064954.1:0-13089 GCA_028565875.1 Hoplisoma paleatum
CAACTCAATACAGGTTGGATTAGTAAAGATGTTCAGATAATAAACTGGCACACCTGTGCAGAGATTCGGAACTCGGGCACCATCTAGTAGCCGAGCCTGCGGGGTGGGAGGGCCGGACTATTCGAGTTGGGTCTTCCGCTAAGATACCATTAAGGAATGTAACTCTCACCCGCTCAAACCCGTTTCCAGTCTTCTTACAGATAATATTATTGTTATTATTATTAATAATAGCTGCCATAGAAACGAAGGCGACAGCTCTGTATGAATGTATGAGTGTCGATGAAACGATTCCTTGTCAGAGGGTAAACAAAAGCATGACAGTTCGTGGTGTAAACAAAAGCCGGTGGATATGTTGCCGGACTCGGGAACCGCGCTCGAGTGTCGTCCGGGTAACGATTCCGTTTGTGACATCACACTCACACAGGAAAGTGTGCAAAGTGTGCGATTCGGGACACGTTTAAACCGAATACTGTACATTTTTCTTTGGAGTTTTGATTGGCTGGGGGGGGACGATTCCAACTCGGGCCCCGGATCCATCACGTAGGAGCCACAAAATCTTCCCCTGAGAGGATCACGAGGTTTTACATCATGTTCCTGATAAAGGTCAGAGAGAAAATAATTTACTCACAACTTAAAGATGCGCTGATTTCACTCCATGGATTTGTGTCTTTGTGTGTGTGTGTGTGTGTGTGTGTGTGTGTGTGTGTGTAGTTACCACATCAAAGTCTCTTTGAAGAGAAGTGACTTCACAAAGGGCAGCTTTCGAGCACACACACACACACACACACACACACACACACACACACTTTATTATATCCACGTGACGTACTATTACACTAGTGCTGAGATCAGTACTGAGCCGTCCAGCTGTTGGGCCCCTGAGCAAAGCTCTTAACCCTCGGCTGTTTTAAATAGTGTTTTATTGTAATTGTGTGTGTGTGTGTGTGTGTGTGTGTGTGTGTGCGTGTGTGTGTGTTATAGGTGAACCAGGAGAACGTGGTGAAGGTGGGTCACAGGCAGGTGGTGAACATGATCAGACTGGGAGGAAACAGACTGGTCATTAAAGTGGTGACTGTCACCAGGAACCTGGATCAGGAGGACTCAGCCAGGAAGAAAGGTACGGCGCCACCTAGAGGACGCACGTTCAGTTATGCAGAACTGTTTGATAAATACACACGGTTTTGTTTGATGTGTTTTTGGATCGATGTTAAACATCATCACCGCTGATCACAGGATCATTCGAGTCTGGAAAACGTTCAGTCCGGATGGAAGAAACCTTATTTATCTGGGCTTGAGTTCTGCACTGAGCAAACTGACAGGTTTAGCGCTGCGCAGTTACATTTATATTTACATTTACAGCATTTAGCCGACGTCTTTATCCAAAACCACCTACCATAACAATGAAAAGAACCTTTTTTAAAGGGTTAAAGGGTGGGAACCTTACTGGCTACCACCAGTAGTGGGACTCGAACTAGTGACCTTCCAAGTCTCTAGCCCAGTACCTTGACCGCTAAGCCGCCGTCCCTGACTTCTGATTTTAATTCTTAAGCCCCCTCTCCCCTCCCCCAATGCTGAACGTGCGTTATCGATCTGAGTTCCAGAACGATGCTGTTCACTTTTGTGATCGATCGATTTGTGCATTGTTCGTTTAGCCCCGCCCCCTCCGAAGCGAGCACCAACCACAGCCCTCTCCATGCGCTCCAAATCGATGACATCAGAACTGGAGGACATGGGTAAGATACACGCGCACACACACACACACACACACACACACACACACACACACACACACACACACACACACTGTATTAAACACTTTAGCTATAAATACTATTTCACATTGTTATAACATTGTTATTAATTAAGTAAATATTTAGTTAATCAGGATTAGAACTTAAATGTGGTTTTAAAAATAAACGCTTAAAATCATAAAATTATAAAATATAATCGAGGCAAGGGGAGGGGGGAGGGGGAGAGTCTTTCTTTGTGGGGTTTGCCCTGTTCTCCCCGTGTCCGTGTGCATTGACTCCGGCCGCTCCGTTGTCCCTACCACAGTCCAAAAACATGCAGGTTAAGGCAAATTGAGGAGACCGAATTGTCCGTGTGACTCTTTATCTGTATCGTTTAAAATCTTGACCGTGATGAATGAATGAACGTCCATAATTATTATATAAAAAAGCAACATATAATATATATAATAACACATATTGTGTAACACTGTTTACTGTACACACAACGGTTACTGAACATTATACTTATAATATTACACACATCCTTGTTCTGTATTTAATCGAATAGTTTGTGTATTCTCAGTGCATTGTTTATGTGTTTTGTTGACTTGCAGATTGTTATTTGTTTGTTTGTTGTGTACTTGATGATAAACCGGATTCATCTTTGTGCTATTGTGTGTCCTGTGTGAACGGTCTAGAACTTATACACACTTGCATACAAAATAAACATCAATAATTATGTATTTACATTTGTTTATGATGCTGCCATGTCCATGCACTTGTTTGTGTTATTGTGTCTGTTATTCGGTTGCCGGTTCGATTCATAGAGTCAATGTGGCACGATTGAAGCACTGAAACGCCTAACTACCCCCCCTCGCCGAGCACATTGTCTAGAGCTGCCTGTCGTTCTGGCCATGTGGGCTCACTGCTGCCCTCTAGTGTGTGTAAATGTGTATTTCACGGCATAGTGTGTTAAATGTGGAGGATCAATTTCTAAGCACAGTGATTGTAAATAAGTCTAGTATAGAGTTGTCTTTGTGTGTGTGAGTGTGTGTGTGTGTATGTGTATATATATAAACATTGTTCGTTGTGTATAATGTATATATATATTTAAAATAATTAATTTATGTATACAATAATATATAAATATTTTTCACGATTCACACACACACTAGAGGGCAGCAGTGAGGACACGTGCCCAGGAGCGATGAGCATCCCTAGCCATGGTACCACAACCTCCGAGGGGGGGGGGTGACTTTTGGAACCGAACCTGCAACCTACCGATGACGAGCCCGGCGACGTTTGCCCTCGAATATTTAATTTATAAAGTAAATAGTGTGTAGTGAATGTAATGTTGTAGCTAGATGTGTGTTTGTGTAGCGTGTGTAGCGTGTGTAGCGTGTGTAGCGGAGCGTATCTGTGCACTAGGATGCTAAATGCTTCCTCTCTCGTCTCTGTGTAGATGCTCGTTCCTCTAATGTCGCATTGAAGAAGAGGATTGTTTTTCACGTCACTCTAAGTAATCGCTCGGCGATGCACCACGACGACGAGAAAATACGCATCATCGCTAACAGAGCAAATACAAAACATTGAATCGAAACATTGAATCACCAGTCCGTCGCTGGCATGAGGCCCCCGCGGCCTGAAGCACCGCCAGATATGAGTGCTGCAAACTGCACGGCTTTAATGGCTGAACCCGTTTCCTTATTCCACGTCTATGTCGCTGAATCATTTCCTCCACGAATCGCATCATACGTCTCGTCTCTATGATGGAGGAGGAAGAGTTCCAGCAACATGATCGCCTGCTCGCCAATAATCTTGTCCTGCTCTTTAACCCAGAATCTTTTTGTCTGTACAGATAAAGTGGACGAAGCCTCTCCGTCACAGAAAAGCGCCAGAGACAACGGAGCGTCCGACGCCAAAGTGGCCACCGTTAAACCGCGCCCATCCAGTCGCGGCATGGTCACGCCGGCCGATTATAACGTAACGTTTAATATTATTTATTTATCATAAATCTGTGCAGTTGTGGCGCTCAGATTTACACTCTCTCGATCCGATCTCAGAACCGGGCTTGTGATCTTGAGGTCGCCGGTTCGATTCCGAGACTGCATTTCAGGTGCTTGAGACTGGCACCGAACCCCTTTAACTGCTCCCTTGGGTACCGTTACAGATGGAGAACATGTAAACTCCACAACACAAAAAAGCCCCGGATCACTTTACCTCGTCATCGATTCGAACCCGGGAGCCACAAATCCTGATTTAAACATGAATGACCTTGAATTTTTCCGTTTGTTTCACTAATCACGTGCTCATGATCTTTTGCAGTCCATGTACGAGCGGCAAGGTGTAGCAATCGTTTCGCCGACTGTTCCGAGTGGCCCCCAGGGGCCGTACCTGGGCATCCCCAAGGGCACCATGAAGAGACAGAAGTCCATAGGTGAGCATCCTTTCGTCCGACATTCGTAGCAGGCGACCTGGACCGTGCGGTAGCGTGTCAGCATCACGGCCTGCTGTCTCCACTGCCTGCTTTTTTTAACTAGCCGCTCTATTTTTAGCGCCCGTGCCGATAATTCCCAGCGTACATCAGACCTTCGTTACACAGCAAGTTTCGGACTCGCCGGCTGAGGCCAGTTCATTACGTTACTATTAAATTAGGACAGTCAGCTCGTACATCATCTACGAACCATCAGCAGAAAATTCAACTTTAAACGCAGCAATTAAAAACATTCTGTCATTTTTTATCGCCGTTACAGCGCCCCCTTCCTTCCCCGTGTGGTCTGATGCATGCATGGACGTATTGGATGGATTTACTTATCCATGCATCGACTAAACAACGGTTGTGTATTTTGTGTATTTTGTGTTTGGACGTCACGCACAGAACCGGATCGAATTGCGTCCCAGATTGAGTTTTATTTACCCGCCAGCTACATTTTATTCTGTCCCCGGAACGATCTGGATGTCTCATTAGATCAGAAAGAGGTTTAGGATCAGCCAGAGGTCTAATATAACAGCCCACGACCACGGCGGGGTCAAAAGCTGATGGGGGGTTTTATTGTCCGTGCAGAATTGCGAGACCTCCGCTGTCCACCTGTAGTTAGATTAACACTTTCAACATTTAGCAGGATCTCTCATCCACTTCATTATAACAATAATAACAATTTGTTTAATTCTCTGAACTAAAATATACCTAAAACTGGTCAAGAGTTAGTTAACGAGAAATAACCAACCAGCACAAGCAGGGTGTGTTTTAACCCGCTGGTCTTTAGCTGGATGATTTAACAGGGTTAACATGTTTTAAATCATCAGGATGTTTATTTGGTTCACCTTCGGCGCAAATTAGATCCAATCTGACAGATAAGATACAACGGTGACACCTACTGGTGAAGTGTAAAGTATGTAAAGTCGTTTCACCGTAAAAAAAAACTTTGCTAACAAAAGCGTTGTTAACAATATATACCAAACAAGTAATGCTCCTCCATTTGTGTAGGAATCACGGAGGAGGAGAAGCAGTTCCTGACTCCTCCATTACTGAAATTCACCCGGAGCCTTTCTATGCCTGATACGTCAGAAGACATCCCACCTCCACCTGGCGTCTCTCCTCCATCGCCACCCTGCTCCCCCAATGCCCCCAGAACCTTCAGCAACTCCCAGGCTGTCCTGCCCCCAGCAGGTCGAGGATACGCCAACGCGGGCACCATCCACAGAGTTGGCTTCCTGTGTCCGAACTCAGATCAGTACGACCCTCAGAACCCTGCACCGACCCAACCGAATTCTCGAACTCGAAACAGAGCCCCGGTGCCCGAGAATCCGTATTCCGAGGTGGGAAATAAAGTGCCGTACATCCCGGCGAAGCCAGCGCGCAGGAAGGGGGTTTTAATGAAGCAACCGAATGTAGAGGACAGTCCCGAGAAGACCTGCTCCATCCCGATCCCAACCATCATCGTGAAGGAACCGTCGACCAGCAGCAGCGGGAAGAGCAGCCAGGGAAGCAGCATGGAAATCGACACCAGCGCTCCAGATCATCCGGGCCAGCTGAGACCCGATGACAGCTTCGGTGGGAATAATCCTTTCGCCGCAGCGATCGCCGGGGCGGTACGAGATCGAGAGAAGCGTCTGGAGGCACGTAGAAACTCGCCAGCCTTTATTTCCACGGATTTAGGAGATGAAGACGTCCCCATATCCGCTCCACCTCATCGCTTGCGACAATCGAAGTCCATCGATGAAGGAATGTTCGCGAACGATCTAGGCCTCCGAAAGCTCATGGCACCCCCTACTTCGCTGCTAAACTTTTCACAGGGTGGTAAAGATGAGGGTGTTGATTGTGGAAGTCGGGGTGTGAGCAGCATGAAGGTGTTTAACTCGGAACCCATGATTGTACGTGAACCTCTTAACACGAGAACAAGAAACTGCCCCGATCTGGACAGTCCAGTCAGCCTCCCGACGACAATAAAGACTTTGATCTCCAATGGTGGAGAGTACCTACACCCGGTTACTGGAAAAGCTATTGATCCTAGTTCCCCTTTAGCCCTGGCACTGGCTGCCCGAGACCGAGCGATCAAGGAGCAAGCACAACCCCCTCAACCTCCTCCGAAGGTAGAACCCCAAAAACCAGACATCAATCAACCACTCTTTATTGATACCAAGCTCCGCTCGAGTATCGAGGCCAGTTTCAACGCCACTGTGAAAGCCGCCCGCGTTGGTCTTCAGAGACAGAAGACTGAACCCAAATGCGAACCCGAGGGCACCAAAGACGTCAAGCGCGTTGAGCAGAAGAAGAACGTGGTGATCGAAGTCGTTGAAACGTCGCAACAGAAGCCTGCAGGATTGTTGATGGTGCACACGCTGGACGGAATCAAGCTCGAGGAGAACAACGTGGACGGAAGTAAGGAGGACACGGAGCCGAGAGACTCCGAGACCCTTCAATCGCAGACGTCGGTGCCATCTCGGACAAAAAGCATCACCACAGGCGGGTCTGTCGACGAACCCGTCAAACTGCCTTTCCGTATCCCGCCTCCACCGTTCGCCTCGGTGGATATCGACGAGGAATTCGTATTCACGGAGCCTTTACCTCCTCCGCTGGAATTTGCCAATAGTATCGACATTCCTGAAGACCAAGTAGCCGAGATTCTCAAGCAGAGAAAAAACAGTGTATCAGGAGCACCTTTGCCTCCTTACCACCCCCACGCTCCTCCACCCATCACCGCAGAACATATACGTCAGGTCGGAATCCCCAACTGCCTCCCTCTTCCCAGCTACCCTCCACCACCACCTCCAGAAAACCTCGAGCCAGTCCTAGACTCTGGAATCGAAATGGACAGTCGGAGTATCGCAGACGCTCACCTGGAGACCACCAGCACCGTCTCCACCGTGTCCAGCATCTCCACTCTGTCCTCGGAAGGTAATGAGACCTCGGATACCTGCACGGTCTACGCAGACGGACAGGTCTTCCTGGTGGATCGACCCCCTGTGCCACCCAAGCCAAAAATGAAGCCTATCATCAACAGAAGCAATGCACTTTACAGGGACCCGTTGATCGAGGAAACCGCCGAATCCTTCAATCAACCCCCACCCGCACCTCCTCCACCGCAACCCGAGTCGTACAAAACACCCGCTCAAAGAAGTTCCAAACTCTGGAGGGAATCTCCCGAGCTCCGGAGTCCACCATCGTCTAATCCGGATCCGAAGGTTAAAGTGATCAGCGAGCTGAGCTCCATCCTGCAGCACATGAACCGGGAAAAGTTCCCAAAACAGCTCGATTCTCTCGATTCACCTTCCGGCCCTCGGAGCTTCACCAACAGGTAAGTAACGCTCCAGAACCCGTTCTAGATCTCCTCTTTCCAAAGCGGGCAAGATTTAAGAAGTTGAACATGTTTAGTGGTACGCAAATAAATATAAATACGCAGCACAAATACACAATAATCATTATCTTAGACACATTTTTCAAAGACAGATCTTTTGGCATTTTTAGCGATCGCTAACTAATGTGCTACAGGAACGCTTGGGCGCTTTCAAAATGCAGATTAATCTATAAAAACTCGAGGCATTCTACACCAAGGAGACGTTTTTTTTTTAGAATTTATTCCTCCATTTGACCCAATCTGTGCAGAGAAACACACTAGTGAATACACACTAGGGCTGCTGGAGTGCCTGGAGCAGTGGGCAGCCCTGATCTAGCCACGGCCCCGAGGGAGCAGCATAGTGGGGGTTCGGTACCTCACTCAAGGACACTTCAGTCCATGTCCTGTTGACTCTCAGAATTGAACCGGCAACCTTCCGATTACAAGCACAGTTCTCTAAACCATATAAGAACAATGTAAACAATTTAAAATGATATAAACACTTGTTTAAAAAATGCTGAACATGCATCAACGGTTTAAAAAATGATATTAAATGACGATCTTTTAACAATAAAATCTCTGGGTTTTTGTTTATTTATTTTATTTAGCGCCCGACGTGTCTGAGTGCAGGGAATCAAACCCAAGACATTCTTACAGTAAACACAGTGTTACTTATAAATATGATTACAGTAATAATTATTACAACAACAGTAATAATAGTGTTGCGGCCGGAGGTCACGCCGAGCCGAACACACACATTATATTGCAAATTATTTCATTTTTATGATTAAATTTTATTTGTAATTGTATTTAATTTAATTTAATTAATAAGTTTGTGTCGAGTTTCCTGAGTTAAACCCAGGTTATTGTGTAACTCTGTGTGTGTTATATGAGTGTTAGTTGTGTTGTTATGTGAGTGTCAGTTGTTCGGTGTGTTGCTGCACTGTGCAGGAAGGTACAGTAGCTTGGCGGTGTGATGTGATGGGATAGTGGCGCCCTCTAGTGTTGATCGGTGGAAACTACAAACCTCTATTTAAAAGCGAGAGAGTTTGTACAGGATGAAAATGATGGAGACTCTCCTGTGACATCATAAAATTCTCTCTTGTGACATTATAACAATTTAAATGAATGTATAAATAAATAAATACAATATGAGATACAAATGGAATTGTTTCATTTAATGATTAAATCTTATAATGAAACCTTAAATAAGTATATATGGTTTATTCTATAGTTATTGAAAAGTGCTTTTTAAATATTTCATTGGTTTCATTTTAATAATAATAATAATAATAATAATAATAATAATAATAAACAATAATTTTAGATAAATGTTTTAAATATTTTTTATGACCCCACCACACATTTATCTGTGTATCAGACCGGCGCTACATTGCACTGCTTTATGCCTCCCAGTGGCCTATCGGACAGTTAAGTTATCCCGACGGCATGTTTTTGGACTATGGGAGGAAACTGGACCTGCTCCATGGGGATGGAACCTGTGACCTTCTTCTGTGAGGCAACTCACAACAGTGAATTTGATGAATGAATTTTTGCTTCTTTCTCTTCCTTTAGGGACTCCGTGGTTCCGTCTGTCTCAGGTACCCCACGCTCCACCTCTCTGACCTTCACCGCGCCGTCCCCCCCTCCCTCCATCCCGCCCTCGTCCATCACCTCACCACCGGCGTCCAGCCCCACGCCCTTCACCCCCGGCCCCGCCTCATCTCCCACCCCGACTCCGCCCCTCTGCTCATTCGGCAGCCGCTCGGCGTCGCCCTCGTCCCTGCTGCACTCGTCCTCGTCGTCCTCGTCGTCCTCCACCGCCAAGCCGTTCTCCAGCAAACCCGTCCTGCTGTGGACCAAACACGACGTGGCCGACTGGCTGGACAGCCTGAACATGGCCGAGCACCGGGACGCCTTCATGGAGAACGAGATCGAGGGCTCTCATCTGCCCAGCCTGCAGAAGGACGACCTGATCGACCTGGGTGTGACCCGTGTCGGACATCGTATGAATATCGAGCGGGCGCTCAGGCTCCTCATGGACAGATGAAGGAGGAGACGGGTCACATCCTCCTCCTCCTCTACCGCCTTCATCACGGACAGCCGGAGGAATTCCGGCCCTCCGTTGGCTTTTCTTCTCACCCGGCCGATGCGAGCTGGACCAAAACGTTTGGACTTTTTTTTTCAGATCGCCAGCTGAGCTGGAGGCTCCTTTTTCTAATCTTTGCTAGAAAAAATAAATATTTCTTCACTACAAATATATTCACAGGTTTTTTTCCGATTGGGACGTAGCCAACACCGGAGCAACTGTCCGTCTTCTCTAGGACTGCTCCGGAACATCGGGAATATCGGGACACTCAGTCGTTCGGTTTTACTCTGGTATCCGGAGATTGTTTTTGTTGTTGTTGTTGTTGTTTGTTTTCTTTTCTTTTTTCTTTATCTTCCATTTTTTAAGTTTCCGCCTCACTTGCTTATTTCAGGTTCAGATTAATGACGGTCGAAGAGACGAAACGGCGAAACGCTCAGAATCGTTTACAATCAAAGAACAGACGAAAGAAAGAAAAGAAAGAAATCAGTCGTGTTGAACCTGCACAAGTTTTATTGTGTGTAAGTATTTACGTGTAAGTGGGAGTCTTATTTTACCCGCCGAGTACATCGTCGGTAGCAAACGGAATTTAACCGGCGGCCGCTACGATCTGCCATGACGAAGCTGCTTCTGTCCGACTTTAGACTCGACGTTCCAACGTGAGAAAAACTCGCCGAACTTACGTTTCATTTATATAATAAAATATAAAGATTTTAATCACTTGATAACGACTTGTCGTCCCGTAGCCACAAAACCGAAGCCAAAACGACACGGCGCACACGTGTTGTTCTGACTTATTTTAATTTATTTTAAAATATTTTAATTAAATGAGCAGGTTCGTTTTAGTTTTCATTATTTTAAAACAAAACGTATCTTTGAATATTAGCTACTAACCTGCGACGCTTATCTGTAGCTCGAAACAATGGTATTCGTACCAGCCCTAGTGTTTATTTGTGTGTGTGTGTGTGTGTGTATGTGTGACACATATCAAAATTCTTTGACACCACAAGTTTGGATGCAAAAGTTTGTGCACCCCTGACCAAACATCAAATTATTATTAAGATCGATCAGAAAGAAAAATTCTATTTTTTACACACACATATATATATATTTATACACGTATGAAATTCTGACCTCGACCAGTAGAGGCCGCTATTACAAACCCAATCCTTAAACCCGTGTCCCCTCCCTCAGTCAGACACAGCCGATCATGTGACAGAGCTGTGAGATCGAATCCGGGGCTCATGTCCCCTGCTCGTTCTTGTAGGACGCTGGTGTTTCTGATGCTCAGCACCGGGGGCGCCGTTCAGGCCGCTGCACGCCCACTGCCGTTTTTATTATAGACATTCCGAGCGGTTGAGATTCCCAGTCGGATTCTGGAACGTTCCTCAGGACCGCGGGCATCAGTTAGGTGTATTTAGGGACCGGGAGTTACTCCCCATGCATGAACCCTGGTGGTGGAAGGAGCTTCTCGCGGCTAGAGCAGGACTGCCCACCTCATTAGTTATGTGTGCTCACTGCTGCCCCCTAGTGTGTGTCGGTGTTTTTTTTCTTCCTTTATTCGTTTTGTGCCGCGTCCCTGCTCCCGATTTCAGTTTCTATATTATTCGAAAGGCAGCTGCTCTTTAGACGTATCCACTTCCCCTATGCAACACGCTACATTGTCGTGTTTTGCATCCTCTACCAGACAGTATGGGGCGCTGTTGCAGCTGCAGTGAAATTATACGCAGTCCAAGCCTTGATTTGTGATGAGCTAACATATCAGACAAGTGTGTGTGTGTGTGTGTGTATGTGTGTGTGTGTGTGTGTGTGTCCTTCATCGTCGTCTTCCTCGCGACTACAGGGTGGAATCATCAGAAGTTGTATTATCTCCGTGCCAAACGCTTTTCTCACGAACTCTGCCAGCGTTTTATTTTAAAGCCGCAGATCGATGATCAGTAAAGTGTTACATCAGATTTAAACTTCTGCGTCTCATCGTCGCCGTGGTGATGGCGTCGACTTGAACCCCCACCATATCCCCCATACCCCACCTGCATCGCCCGGCGTACACCGCCAACATTTTCTAACAGCACATCAAAAAGAGCGAAGCAGACCACAAGGGGGAGCACTATAGCCATCAAACCAGTGAAGGGTGCACGCTTGTAGTGAAAGCAGCCTTCGTTGTTCGATATCGATCAGCTAAACTGTACAATGACGACAGCACTAAAACCGGACGTTAAACACAGACGCGACTGAAACTCAGCGCCCTCTAGTGTTGTCACGGCGAATTACCTCACCGATGTACTTATGACATCGAAGCAGAACTCTAAAAGAAAGTATTAATCAGCCTAGTATTAATTAGACCAAGCGTACACACACACACACACACCAAACCTTCACACAACGTTCATAAGTATCATGTGTGTACACAACAGGGACAAAAGTATGTGGACACCCCCTCGGACCAATAAATAAAGGCACACTTATTCCCACTTAAGTAAAGATGATATATATGAAGACTTTATATTTAAAAATATGATCCTGTAACACGCATCCATAATGGCTCGGTGTTGTTGTTGTTGTTGTTTTGTTGTTGTTGTTGTTGGTCTTCGTTCCAACCGAGCCAGGAGGTCACATGACCAAATGTTTTGGGAATTGAATCCAGCATCCACACCGAGCCCTTCCGGACGGGTTTTAAAACGAAACCGCAGTTTTGATGTCGTGTTGTTTCGACAGCAACAGTTTGGGGAAGTTCTGAAGCATCGATCACGTCGACTTGTGCTGTGTCTTAAACCACCACATCCAGTGCTGCTGGGATTGAGACACAGCCATGATTCTTTAAGAGCGCCGTCCTGAATGGCCAAACGTTTATTTTGTTGTTCCTCGTCCTGCTTTGTCGTCTCGTCCGTGCGTCCGACATTCTTCTAATCGCACGTTCTGTCAGAAATGATTTATGATTTATTTATTTATTTGATTTTTCTGTCAACTGTAAGAGAAAAGAACCCACCGGTGTTACGAAGAGATTACAACGGGTCCGGGAGGGCTTATATATCTATTATATAGAGCTTATAAATAATTATGATGAATTATATTTACTAGAAATGTTTAAGAAAAGAGACGATGATGCAAATGTAATGAGAAAAGATTATTAATGAGATACGGATGTGACGTATGGATGTGATGACGAGTCCGGGACCACTACAGCACTTCCTTCCTGATAATCAGACGACTTATTAAATACTTTAGAAGTTTTATTTTATTGTCAGTTGTTCTGACGTGATAACCTGACGTGTGTGTGTGTGTGTGTGGAGAGAGATTTACGATTGTTATTCATTACCACATAATGAGATTATGAATGATTATTATTATTATTATTAGCTGAGAGTTTCTCTGCTTGGTGTCGCCCCCTTTTTTAAAATAAGAGATTATTTTACACTAGCACAGCACCACAGGGGCG